>APFE030233751.1:21593-129306 GCA_000404065.3 Pinus taeda
ATTAAAGAAGATTGAGACGACTTGCAGCAGGTGGTTTTCACCCACATTGGGTTTCCACCTTACATCATGGTGTTCATGTGTGCTTCTTGTGTGTGATGATCTATTCTATTTTACTGCTCTGGTTTACTGCTCATGTGGTTAATAATGTTCTGATGCACTCATTAAAGATCAACTAACTGAATCATATTTTTACTGGATATACATTTGTTGCAACACATATGAATCTTAATATGGAAATGAAAAAGTTATATTGATCTGATAATATTGATTCACCCCCCCTCTCAGTATTATTTCCAACAATTGGTATCAGAGCAGGTCCTTTGGTAGAAGCTTGATCACTTGAAGGAGATCTGTAGAACTATGGGAAAGAAGCTTAAGAAGAAAGCAGCTAAGAAGAAGAAGACATCTCAGAAGAGCTATGACAGTGGGAGAATCGATTGGGGAATATGTGGAAGAAGCACTTCAGATTCAGAATCACTTCAAAATGAAGAACTATTAGGTATGAATTTGTTATTCTCTGGTGATACACTTATCTATCCATTTGAAGATGATGAAAGTGATAGTGAAACAACTGAAGTTTCTCTTATGGGTGAGCAAGAAAGAAATCAAATAGAGGCAGAATTTAAAAGGCTTACAGACAAAATTAGAGATCAACAAGATCTGTTGAACAAAAGGGAATGTACCTTCAAAGAAGAAGCTAACAAACTAAAAGCTCAACTAGAGGAAGGAAACAAGGTAAGGAAGTTATTCAAGGACAAGGAAGATCAATGTCAAAAGTTACAGGATGAGATGACATCACTAAGAAATGAAGTCAATGAAAGGAGCACAACAATCAAGAAACTCAAAGAAAGATCCAGTTACTATGAAAGGCTTGAAGCTACAATCCTCTCACTGAAGGAAGATCTTGAAGAATCAAAGAAGCAGAATAAAGAGCTACTCCAAGCTCTTGAAAAATAGGAAAACGAAGTTCGTGAATTAAGACATCAATTGGAAGAAGGAAGAAAAGCTGAAGAAAACATGAAGAAGCAGTATCTTGAAAAGGAAGAGCAGCATCAGGTTGAGGTAAATATTCTAAAAGATAAATTAGAAGAAAAGGATAAGCTCTTATGATTTCAAGATAGTACTAATATTTTGGATGATATTCTTAGTAGTCAAAGGTCTCCTGCTATCAAAACTGGTCTTGGTTTTCATGAATCTATTGAAGGTGAATCTAGTTCACAAAGTAAGACAAGGAACTCTAATGCAAAATATGAAATGCTCAACAAGGAGATGAAAGGTCAACCCCATCAACATCCAAGGAAAGAAATTCTTCAAAGAAAATCTATCACTCCTCCGATGAATAATGTTGAATGTTATGGACATGTTGCAGCCAAACGTAGAAGAATGGTTCAAGATCATCACACAGAAATATCATCACGTTCCAGGTACTTTATGGGATATTGTTTTTCTGGCAATATGTTTGGCCACAAAGCTGCTGATTGGTACAGAAAGAATATGAAACATAGAAGATGTTATGCATGTAACAAGCTTGGACATATAGCTAAGGAATGTAGGAACAAAGTACGGGCACCATACCAAAAGGAGAAAACATCATCACAC
Organism: Pinus taeda; assembly: GCA_000404065.3. Lineage (NCBI taxonomy): Eukaryota > Viridiplantae > Streptophyta > Pinopsida > Pinales > Pinaceae > Pinus > Pinus taeda. The sequence goes on from APFE030233751.1 coordinate 23,193, forward strand.
TTGAAGATATGGAAGAAGAAGGAAGTACAGTCAGAAAGAGGTGGCTCGGCACAATATACAGACATAACAGACTCAGAGGGACTTGAAAGTGCAAAACTTCAATGTCCTAAATTTCATACGCAATTTTCATAAAGGGAAGTCGCGTATATACGCGAGTTAGTTACTGCACAATCACGTATATGATAGTTTGAGGAAAAGTAGTGGAGATAGGATGTGATTCAGTCCATTACTTTCTTTGTTTGATAATGGTTACAATCTGCTGATGATGTGTGAAAATGTCTTGATACTTATAAAATGACTGAAAGTGTGTTGATGATGTCTTGATACTTCTTGCTGTTATATGCTTGATCAGATCTGACAGTGAACAGATGGCACAGGTTCAGGGGGAGCAGATGCTTTTAATAATGCATTGTTGGCATTATGGTTAGTAGTCCTTGGTGATGATGCTTATATGGCTAACTGATATATCTTGCTATAATATGGTTATGAGTTGTCCATGACAAAATCTCATATGATTCTTGGGGTTACATAGTTGATGATCAGATCAGATTTGTGATTGATTCTCTGATAATGCATATATGATGCTTACATGGTGATCTTCAAAGCTTGAATACACATCTTCGTTACTTGATGATGAGTCACTCTTATGTTGCTGTCGTCATATGCATAAAATACAGTTATGATGCTGGATTCCTATAGTTCTTGGCACTCATGTGGATGAGGATTGTTGCTGAGATCTTGAGCTCAAGTTACATAGTGCTAGATACATGGATGATTACTCAAAGTTGCATTGTTGGAGACATAATGATGATGAGTTCCTACCTATATGATGATAGGTTGATACTTACATATGTTGATTGATGCAAATATTCCCAAGTGATGATCCTTGGATCATACAGATCTTGATGTTGATGAGACGGCTATGGTGTCTTCCGCATATGATATATGTGAATGATCTTATCAAGAGAATGAATTGATGTAGGCATATCTTGTCACAGGTTGAGGCTATCTACACTAATAGACTTATACAAGTTGCTGGTCTAGATGTTGTTGTCAGATGCTTATGGAGCAGATCATACATTGTATTTGCTGATGACTATCATGATCTTATTTAGATGTTTGGTCTCTGTTATAAATATCATGTAAAGGTCATATCAAGACTCATGATGTAATAGTTTGTCTCTGTCTATTGTAGTCATAAGATGTAATTTGAATTTATACCCCCAATATGCATGGGAAGGATGATGTAATAGTTTTGTCATGTATCTGGTATATCCCCACTTGGTTGGGTGGATGAGTCAATATTGGTATATCCCCACTTGGTTGGGAGATGGATGTATGAGTCTTTGGTGATAGGAAGGTCATTTATGATAGAGTCATGTTCTTCTTGTAGAACATCTTTTTGCAGACCTTGCTCATAGTCAAGGGGAGCATGAACAACTCACTCCAGTAGAGCAGAAACTTCAACATATACTCAGAGGAAGCATGGATAGATTGGTACACCTTGGCATATACGAAGGGGGAGCTCATTCAGAGAGTTCAGCAGATACTCAGGGGGAGTATGGTCAGCAGAATGGTTATCAAGGAAAGAGAATATCTTGGTTCACCCTTTGCCCTTGATGTCAAAGGGGGAGATTGATTGGTTGTTGTTGCCATCAAGTCCAACCGTAGAAGAACATGTGTTGTACTTGATGGCAACCCACTCGTAGAAGAACATCTCACTTATTTATAACTAGATGAATCTACAGAAGAGATATCAGATGTGACTGAATGCATGGGATGCCAGACAACTCAAAGGAATCAGATGACAGTTCTCAGTATGACAAGTTAGCTTTGCCATCAAGTCCAAAGGGGGAGATTCTTGGCATTATGAGACAAGTGTTGTCCTTGATGGCAAATCACACAAATGACAAATTATAGTGTAGCAAAGTTATTTTCTGGTTCAAAGACTTTCATGCAGAGAAAAGTTCACGCACTTTCATGCATAGAAAAGTTCATGCACTTTCATGCAGAGAATAAATTATAGTGTAGCAAAGTTATTTTCTGGTTCACGCACTTTCATGCAGAGAAAAGTTCCTTTCATGCAGAGAAACATTCACGCACTTTCATGCAGAAAAAATTTCACGCACTTTCATGCAGAGAAAAGTTCACGCACTTTCATGCAGAGAAAAGTGCATGCACATGGGAAATATTATGGTTGGTTCATGGTATTTAGTCCTTGGTATTTTAACCTATGGTTTTGGGCCATGGTATCTCGTCATAAGTGTTGATCCCAAGTATTGGGTCCATGGTATTGAATTGTTATGGTTTTTGGTCCGTGGTATTGAGAAAGGCCTAAGGCTATAAAAGAGGAAGGAGATCATTTGGCAAGGAAATCTTCTGAATTATTGAATATCTGATAAAGTGCTAGATCTGGAATACTGTGATTGGGTTATGGTGCAGATCTGGATCTGAATGAAGAAGAAACCTGAGCGCAAGGAGAAGGATAAGTTCTATTGATGGGTCAAAATCTTAAGGCTCGAATAGTGGTATCTTTATATGATTTTGATCTGTGATATGTGGCGCATGCTTGATCTATAAATCTGATAATCTAGGTTAACTAATATCTGAATGTTTGAAAGAATGAATTTATAGATTTGTACACAGGTTTCTAAATAGTGAGGTAGCGTACATCTCATGATTTATGTTCTAGCTGCTTCTGTTTATTGCTACAGTGTTCTGGGTTCAGAAGTGGGGTGTGATCACTGTTATTATGTTCTGGGTACAGTCGTCAGAGAAGTGTTTATTTTGATTCAGTTTGTGCACAAGGAAGTTGGTTGACTACAGATCTATTTGATACTTGTTGGATCGGGTTGGAATGTTTATCATTATCTGTTTTGATAGACTAGATCTCAATTATTGACGTATGTTTATGTATGGTATGATTTGGGTATGACAAGTGTATGGAATAGCTGCAAGTTATAAGGAAATATTTGCAGGTTGGTTTTGGTGAAAGTATTGTTTCAGTATTGGGTGATTGTGTGCCTCAATGATATAGATGGGTCCAGTATGAAAATTGGATGAAACAAGGCCTTTCAGATTATGGTGTTGTGCTTCAGTGTATCCAGTCTGAAAATTGATGAAACGTGGTACCTGGAGGAAAAAAGAGAAGGTTGTAGCCTTCGGTAGGTCTCGGATTGACATTTTAAATAGCAATTTAGGACATACTAAATTGACCAAACATGGGGTAATCTTAAATGTTAAAATTTTTGGTTGGGCGCTACTTCTAAAATCACTATGGCGGGGAATTACCAATAATGGCATATGGAGTAAATTGACTCGGTTCAAGTACCTGAAGAATAAGGACTTTACCTATTGGATGATATAGGGATCAATTGAGAAAAAAATTGGATCCAAGATATGGAACAACTTTAATAAGGTAAACAAAAATTTACTTCAGAACATCTCATGGCTTTTCGGTACAGGAAATAAAACTATTTTGGGCAAAGACCATATTTTAGGATCTTGTGAGGACCCACTTGGTACAACAGAATTAACAAATTACCTAAATAGGAAAGGTATATTTGTTTTGAACGAGATGATCAGTGAATGGAGTGGTAATATTCCAATCTGGTTGGACCCCATCCATTTGAACCTCACAGGACAGTGCGAACTAGAATGGAGCCAACTTGTAAAATCTTTAAAATGCGTAGGCATATGTTATGACAACAAAGGGGATCATATTTCCTAGGTGGGAAGAAAGAAGAAATCCAGAGAGATTGAAGTGGCAGATTGCTATTTCAAATTGTGTATGAAGGAGCTACAAATTTCAGATAAGTGTTGGTTCTATAAATTTTGGAAAATAAATATTCCCATTAAGATTATTATTTTCCTATGGTTAACATGGCAAAATAAAAATCTTACATGGGAAAACTTGCAAAAGAAGAATCAACATGGACCTGGGATATGCTACCTATGTAGGAAAGAAGGAGAGGATAACTGTCATTTATTCTTACACTGTCCAAGCTCTATAAGCATCTAGAAGTACTTCACTACCAATAAGAAGATACCATACATTCATTTTAATACAATTGATGAATGTTTAAAATGGTGAAGCACACAATGCACCAATTGGCGATCGCTCTCACTGGTTGTCTTCTAGGAGATCTGGAAAGGCCAAAATCACCTAATCTTTGGAACTAGAAGATGGAGAGAAGACTTGATTTGTGAGTACATAGAATAGTGGACCAAATTGGATCAGGGAGCTGGCACCAAGAAAAAAATAAAAGGAAGATAATGGGATGGTACAGGATAGCAACTACCCGACTGGTCTTTTTGATGGGGCATCACAAGGATGGAGATGCAGATATGGAATTTGGTTAAAGGTTATGGAAGATCAAGAATACTGGATACACCGGAATGCGGGAGAGGGGACAAGAATGGAAGTTGAAGAAATTGCCTTGTGGGGACTACTATGGATTACCAAATTTTTGGATATCCCACAAATACAAATCTATGGAGATTCCATATGTATTGTAGATCACATTTTGGGGAAGAATAATATCCAACAAAACTCCCTACAAGGCTAGTTGAACCACATTCAAAGCTTGTGGAACACTCTTCAACAATCTTCCATACAACACATCAGCATAGCTTACAACAAGAACGCAGATGAAATGTCAAAAAATGGACTAATGGCCACAAAAAGAAGGTATGCACATCCAGATAAAAATGGGGACAACAATGACAGAAGCAAGAAGCATTGACACGCCAAGATAGAGCTTTATAGTCCTTGTTGGCGGAGCAATACATCAGCACAGATAAGTACTTTGAAACAATTTTTTGTATTACTTTTTTGTAGATGTTTTGTAAATGGTCTTGTATAAAAAAGACAAATGATAGATCGCTATATAGATTCCTGTATATCAAACAAGTTCTAGAAAATATGTGTATTACTGTTTTTTTCTCTGTTTCATCTTGAGAATCAAAGAAATATCTAGAAAATGGCAAACGCTGTTATAAGGAGTATATATTTAGTTTCCTCATCCAGAAAATGGCAGATGTTGATGTATGGAGTATGGCAGATGTTGATGTATAGAGTATATATTTAATTTCCTTATCAGCTAAATAATGGGTATCCTATCAGAGCTATGATGTTGTTTGTGTCATCATATATATGTACTATTTTAATATAATTCAATTTCTTGATCAGCTAGATAATGGGTATCCTATCAGAACTATGACACTGTTTGTGTCATCATATATATGTACTGTTTTAATATAATTCAAAACAAATGAGTTTTTTTACTAATTAAAAAAGATGACCAGGTCATCAAATTTCCACATGACAAATAAGACAAATTTGAAATATTGTTATACAACAATATTTGCTTGTGAACCAAAAAAAAATTAACACTCGCAAATCTAAAAAAATAAAATGGCAAGGTTATCAAATTTTCTTTGAAACTCCAAACACCAACGTGTATTATGGTTGGACATTGACGACGTTGTTGATTTGTAGCACCTACAGAAAAGGCCAAAGTAGCTCTGGTTAACTTGGATTTCCAAAAACACTTAACTAAATCAGATTAAAATCATACCAGAATTTCATTTTCTTCTGGACACAAAAAACTACGCTCATTAGACTACCACTCTGTTTAAGGTCCATTTCGTATATGTCTGCCATTTCTACGTCTGGAAGCTGGGATATCTTACGGCACAATTCCCGCCATGTGTGACAATGTAATAAAATATTGTATCCCTACTCAAAACAGGTATCGTCGTACCGAAGGATCCCTGAAAAATGCGTGGCATCATTTAAAATTTATTTTTAACAAAAATTCATTATGAACACGTTTAAAATTTGGAATTTTAAAGTTAAGGAAATTAAATATTTTAAGATGTGAAAATTTCATTTTAAATAATTTTATTAAAATTATAATTTCTAAGCATAGTTTAACTCGCAGAGTCGCTGTCTTGAAAGTTATGGAAATTCTAGTTATATTTAGAGAAAATTTGGCAAGGATTTTTGTAAACCTAGCTTTTAAACGCTTTAAACTGAATCTATTTCCACCATCAAAAACACGATTCAAATACTGTCTTTACAAAAAAATTTGAATTTTTTTGTCCAGAGTCAAACCACTTTAGTAAATTCCTCTGCCCCGTTACAGGACTCCATTTCGAAGTAATGCAATTGTTACCGTGGTCAACGTTATCGCTCAAAACCTTGACCATGTTATCGTGCCTCTGTGAGTCTTTATTGTGCTCAACATTATAAGTTCAAAAATATCCACATAACTTGCCGTCGCGCTGACCGGAAAACTATACTTTGCAAAACACTAAACTAGCAATTGTCCCAAAAGGTACAAAGAGAGGCCGATAGGATTATTTAATTGGAATTTTTGAATTTTCCGAGAAAAGTTAATTGGTTTGTGGAAAACCTTGTTTTCTTGGACTGGATCATTGTGCAATTACTTTTCTTTAGATGTTTTGTTTATATCTATGTTACAAGGAACACATTGAATATCTTATTTCATTTCTGCTATCCTTATTAATATCCTTTCCATGCTTTTTCTTGATCAATTTGATGAAATATTCCATTATCCTTTGGTGAAAGTCCTCACCTGCATATTAGTGTACATCCTGGTAAGTTCAAAGCTCGAAAGGCAACCAAAAAAGTCAATCATAACCACCATGCATGTATTCAAATTCACAATGTAAAACTGTGCACGTATTCAAATTCATAATGAAAAACTGCCAGATAGAGTTCAGACAGAGTACCTCCAAGATGGGTATTACCGTTTGTAGCCAAAACCTCAAAAGCTATATTGACAATAGTTAGAACGCTGACATCAAACGTGCCACTGCCAAGATCAAAAACAATAATATTTTCCTCTCCACCCTTCTTGTCCAAGCCACAAGCTATTGCTAAGGAAAAATATTTACAAAGCTAATAGTAAAACTGTACTTGCAGAATGATAGTTCTACGTGATACAGAATGAAAGTTCTACATCATAAAAATTATGAAAGGCAAACCAAACTGCAAAAGCCCTGAGACCCAGTACTCTGAAAACCAACCAGATCGATACAACCTGAGACCAAGTACTCTCAATACCAACGAGATCGATACCACCTTTTGTATGAGCTGGATATCCATGTATAAGCAATGAAACAATAAAGCAAGAACTGCCCGACAAGGCTGCAATTTTTCTTATAAAAATATCTCCCACTGCAACAAGTTCATAACAAAAATTTAATGGCACTCCCCTGCACTAATAAATTGAGAGGTATGTGGTAAAAACGATACCCCTCATGATTTTTAATTTTTCATTATTAAACATATACAATACAATTAAATCTGGTACAACCTGCCCCATACAATGAAACTCTCTTCAACTAAAATTGATATGTTGTCCATCAAATTTCTACAATCTACAGACAAGTGAACCTTTCACAAAATTCTGCAATTGCATTCACAAGTACACCCTCTAGTTATCCACAGAAATTTCCTAGCCCCTGAGATCTGGGTAGTTACTATATTCATGGATAATATTTAGGTTCAGAATAAGTGGCAGGACATACCTGAGTTTAATCTGGCCTCAATCATTTGGGATATCTAATTTCTTTTCTAGTTTATAACAAGGGAAACCTCAACACCTGCCATACCAGACAAGTAGTAGCCAAAAATAGTAGTCGGAGTTGCTAGAATGCCTTAGTGTTCCATTTAAAGAATTAAAGGCTCAGTGAAGGCATTCAAGGTTGTTGGTGTATGTGGGCTGGTCGATGTATGTATACAAATTAATCCCAATTCAACAAGTCCATTTTAACAAGTCGGTGTGATATGCAAAAACACTGAAACCCAATAAAGAAATCCACAGAAGACCAAGCTAAATCACCACAATGAAATTTTAAAACTTCAAGCCTAGAAAAATACCAGAGTACTTTATTCAAATTCATAGCACCAGTATGCCTGATTCTATATATAAACCTAGCCCAGAGGAACAAAGTCGTCCATAGTCTCAAGTAGTAGAAGAAACTGCAAATTTGCCAAACCTAGAATCTCCCTACAAAACTCTTATTCCTAAACAGAAAACCAAACTTAACCAAAATCTACACAAAAAAAAGTCAACCAAACACATTCAAATGTGTGAGCATGTAAAGTCAACACAACAACTAAGGTGAAAATTTTGCAAAACAGCGAAATCAAAACGTTGATAGTCATCATACACCCATACAGTAACGAATACACGTGAATAGCAACTCATTCCAGAAATCTTCAATCTAGAGCAACCCAACAAGTAAATTTTTGTTTCCATCACAACCCAATGCAGGAATAAGCATAATTTTGTGATTTTTTTCTTTCACGTTTCACTGAAATAAGTTCAAATCAATGTTTGCGATGACCAAGAAAGCTCAAGCCAGACTTGGAGTGCAAGCCAAGGAAGAGGCAAGGGAAGAGGAATGATGTGGCGTGGGACAATGTCAAGGGGTAGCCTGGGAATGGCAGGATCAAAGGCTTTGGGCTTTCATCCAGGTATGGTTTCTGGTGATACTTATGGCTTTGACAGGATTGGAATGGGCCCTATGGATGGGTTTGCAATGCCAGATATGTTTACTGCTCCAGCGAGTCAAGGCAGAGGATTTCCTCCTTATGGACAACCAGGTCCCAGATTTGGCCCAGCTTCAGGGATCAATAAGAATTATCAATTCCCTAAACCCTTGGAAAGCAAAGTGACATACAGAAGCTCATTCCACGTATCAAGGACGCCTGGTAAACACCCATGGCTACAATCTGCAAACTGCTCAGGATGCTGCTTCTCATCACTAGTAACGGTACTACTGTAAATTGAATGGTGACCATCTTTGCGAAAATGGGATAGTCCTGTGATATCCAACAGAGTAACAGGAAAAATCATAGTCCCTATAACTTCCTTCACCATGGGCACCTGAGGAATCATTGGAGGCAAGTATCCTTCAAATTGCACAGGTTCAGTCTGACCATAGCATTTCTGCCCGTTCTTCTGATTCCAATAAATTGGGCTGCACATTTACATCAATTTTATGAGGAAAACCATTTTGTATACCTAAAATAAGAGCCATAGCTACTTGAATAGATTTCATGAATATCTTGGAATTTGATCTATCATAAGAACAATTATATTTTTTAAAGCTTAAACTTCCAATTCCAAAATATTCATGAAAACTGCAATCCACATCAAAAATGCCCTATAATATATACAATGTGTGTTTGTATAAAGATTTACCTGTAATGTGTAGGGGACGAGGTGCTAAAGAAGAAAAGTGATTTTTTGGGATCGATATTTGCAGGTATCCAGTTTGCCCACGTCGTCAATGCCCTCTTGTAAGCCACAAGTGGATCCATGTTTGTGTAAAGCTGATTGTTAGCCATGATTAGGATTAGGCATGCTATTAAAAGAATGGATTGAACCAGTAAATTTAAAGGTTAAATGCTTACCTAAGAACTGAATAAACTGGAAAACTTGAAGGACAATGTGTATATCCTACTAAATAAGGGAACACTGAACTTTCGAGAGGAATTCTTCCTCTAGGTTTACCATAGGTAAACCCTCTAGAGATAGAGAAAACCCAAATAGATATAGGAGTTATCATGACTTGCCGAAGAACTTCTCAGCCAACGAAATCAAAATCTGAGTGAAACTATAACCAAAATCACTTAATACTATCAAAGATTAAACATATGAGTACTCTCAGCCCGATCTTTTACTACTAGAAAAGGAAAATATTACAGTGGAAAATATTGGGTTCATGAGCCGACCCTCTTTCCGCTAATTCATTTAAACAAAAAAGAGAACGGTCTCGACTGCAAGCCAAACTTATCTAATGTAAAAAGATCAAACCAAAAACTACAAAACCCTGTAAACAGGATAATTGCCGTAAAAAAAATTCACCCAAGCAGAAGTGCATAATAATGAATTAAAAGACTAAGGAACGACATTGAACAGTAAAGGTCGAAACTTTCATTCAATAACGATTTGATAGAAAAAACGCTCTAAATTTTTGAGGAATATGCATAAAACTTAACGACAGAAACAGAGCAAGAATACCCTCCTCCTGCGATAAACGCTAGGTAAACATCCTTCACATCTAGTATTATTCATAAGGCAGAAATTCATTAAATTCCAAAAGATAATGTCCAGACAAGGCCTTCAAATCTAGGAAGAGATTTCATATGAGTGAATATTGTCCTCAAAAGAGGAATAAATGTTGTCATAACCAATTACATTTCTTTTCCAAATAAATCCTTGCACCGGAAATTGACCAAAACTAACATGAAGGCTCTAGACAGGAGCTAAACTAAGTAAATTAGTGCAATAACAGGGAGTACGACTTTGTCGCATACGACTCAAGGAGACCCAAAACCCACAACCTAGAAACTCTGAAATCAATATCCATGTTTCTCGGAGGCTGAAGTAGGGGCGGGTCTGCAACCCTGGAACTAGCTACTGGAAGGGAACCTCGTCGTTGAATGACCATTATCGAGCATCATGAAGTCTCCCTCGGAACCTTGCAATTACCGGAAAACAATTAGAAGGGAGGTCGAGTAATCTGTAACCTTTGAAAACAAAATAAAACAAGGAAAAACGGAAATACCCTATCCCTGGTTTGGGGTTGCACCCACGATGTTGTGTCTCCACAGCAGAACTGATGAAACCCTCCTTCGGGTTGTGCCCACGATGCGACAACTCCATAGCAGAACTGATGAAACCCTTCTTCACAAAGATTCGAGACTGCCATCATTATGGAAAAAGGCGTTGGCATAACAGTGTTCCATTGAGGTTTTGCAAGACCCGGGCAATAAAACTCGCGCCAGCTGCAAAGATTTTCGGTTGAGACCATGACAAGTAATTGAAGGAGACGTTGAATGTCCGCTGAAAAATATTAAAAAGAATCTTAATACGAAAACTATTTGCCCACTGAATGTGGATGACACGTGTCCACTGTAAAAATAAAAAAACGACGAAAGTCTCTTTCAAAAGGTGGTTTATTGGCCTAATAATTCCAATAAATTGTCAAGGCCAAAACATTGACTTTTTCGTCAAATCCGACCATACAATTATTTTTTTTATAAGGTGGACCGTGATACCGGCAGAAAAGCCCAAAGTGGGGCTGATTGCCTATTTTCCAAGTCCATTTCGTACAAGTTTGCCATTTCTAAGTCTTGTTTGGACTTGGGACACATTACGGAATAATTCCCACCACTTGCGATAATGAGATAAAATATTGTATCTCGTCATTAATACGCAGAGGCAGTGTATGCTTACTGTTAGATAATATATCTATTTCAATTTAAGGTGAGTATATACCGCCTTTAATATGTAGGGCTCAATAGGTTTATAAATAGTAGTTCCCAAAAGTAAAATATCATTTAAGGTGAGTATATACCGCCTTTAATATGTAGGGCTCAATAGGTTTATAAATAGTAGTTCCCAAAAGTAAAATATCATTACCAAATTAGCATTTTGAAAAAATATGATGGAATTTGAAAATAAAGAAAGTTAAATATTTTTATATTATAAAATTTTATTAGATTATAATTTTGAAATGATTTAATGATTATTATATTTTTAAAAAAAAATTAATTTTTTTTTTAATGTATATTTAATAACAATTTCATTAAAATAAAATTATTTTGAACGAATTTCAACTCAATCAAATATATAATTTTTCTATATTTAGATTGCTTTAAAAAAAACCACCTTTTTCTTATCCTTCTAATTATCCTACAAATATATTTTCTAATTTTTTTCATAACTTCGGGTTTTATTTGCAAATATAAATACTGAACCTTTATAATAATTTAATAATGTGCATACCAAATATATGCATTGCGCTCTCTCCCTCTATATGTTTGTTAGCATTAAAATATATTCCTTTCTTTGGTTATAAACATTTTATAATAATACACATACTATATATACACAATGTACTGCTCTATTTCCTCCCACGATCAAGTAACACGTCCCAAAATCCGCCAATAGATTTGGAATCTACCGCCTTGCATCAATTTGCTCTGCCCTGCAGCCTGATATCAGACGAAGATTCTTGCAAACAGTCCTGAAACCCTGTAACGCATAACTCGGCTCGCGATCGTGTTGCCTTTTTAATAACCCGGACAGCTTTAGCCGCCTCTCTCTAGCTATCCATCCATCTTGTTGTATTGGTAGACAAGCAAACCAGGAACACACAAACAACACCAGTCAACATGACGGAAGCATTCCTTCAAAACTACCGATTGCAATTGCATGAGAAGGTGATAGGCAGAGGCAGGTTCGGGGTGAGCAGGAAATGCCTCAACAAGCGAAGTGGCCAACAGTTCATCTGCAAGATCATAACAAAAGCAGATCTGCAGGATTCCATCGACAGAGAATGCCTCAACAACGAATCAAGATTATGCAGTATCTCTCAGGGCACCCCACTGTGGTTTCACTTCATGACGTTTATGAGGATGATGAGTATCTGCATCTGATAATGGAGATGTGCTCAGGGGGTTAGCAGGAATAATACAGTACCATTTTCCGAAGAGGAGGCCGCCACCATCCTGCAAAAGCTCATGGAAACCATCAGTTACTGCCACTCCATTGGAATCGCCCACAGAGATGTAAAGCCTGACAACATTCTCGTGATTGATAATTCAAATTTCCTCGATCAAATCAAGCTCGCAGACTTTGGACAGGCCTCCTTGTTGGAGACGGTAATTTCCCCTGTGCGCGCAGGAGGCCAGCAGCTAAACCGCGCGGTCAACAGTTAACCGCAGTGCCAAAACCACTTAGGGCAAACCTAAACCGCTGGGATCATATCGCACCACCCTTCAGCGAAAGGCAGTTTCCGTGCAACGAGCTCCGATGCAATTGGGAGCCGACAACTGTCCAAGCAGTGATGCTGCCCTGACATCAGCAAGTCACATCCATCGGAAGGTATCCTTCACCTAATTAACCCCACCCGATATGCGTCCGATCAACTGTGAAGACTGTCCGCCGTTCGATCTCCAGGTAAAGTCTCCGTGGTTTACACTCACCAAAGTACATACGGGCCTGATTGAAATTAAATACAGCGTGGACCTGGCCCATACCATATGATTAATATTATGACATGTCTTCGGTAAGATATTTAAGTTTTTTTTACAGGCCGTAACATTTATTTTTATACGGGAGTATGGGTAAGTTTTTAATATATGTTTAATAAAAACATTGACCCATCTTTTTGTTATGAAAAAAAACGCACGGGTATTGTAACGATGTAATGTTATTGCATATGAAAAAAAACCAGAGGGTCCGCAGCACCAGGGGAATGAAGGTGCGCAATAACACATGGTAAAAAGGAACAGGGGTCAGCAGCACCAAAGTATTTTTTGAAAATCGCGCACGGTGATAAGAAGATTGGTCTAGCAGCACCAATGGAAAACTGGGGATTTTAATCCAAAGTGTGAAATGTGAAAACACACGGTGAAAATAGAAAACAGGGTCTGCAGCACCTGTAAAAGACCAGCGAAGAAGAACCAGGGGAACACACATGAATGTGTGTGAATATTTTTGGTTTGTAATGCGCAATAACACATGGTAAAAAGGAACAGGGGTCAGCAGCACCAAAGTATTTTTTGAAAATCGCGCATGGTGATAAGAAGATTGGTCTAGCAGCACCAATGGAAAACTGGGGATTTTAATCCAAAGTGTGAAATGTGAAAACACACGGTGAAAATAGAAAACAGGGTCTGCAGCACCTGTAAAAGACCAGCGAAGAAGAACCAGGGGAACACACATGAATGTGTGTGAATATTTTTGGTTTGTAATGTAATGTCATTTTTGAATGAAATGCAGCAGAGTAAAAACCATTTTGTCTTGGTGATGTAAAAAGAAAAAGAATGCACAGCAGTGCAAGAGGAGGAGAAGTAAATGAAACCAGTGGGTTGTTTTGGTTTTCAAACCATGTATTGTTTCACACAGGTGAAAAGGTAAATGTGTAATTCCCTGTGATTTTTGTTTTCACACAGCAGTGAATGTAAATGAAATATTTACACAGTGGTGTAAAATTTCATAAGGAGGCAGAGTAATTTATCTTGTAATGTTTTGGTGAATCCCTCTCAGTAAAAGAGGATGAATATGTCTCTGTAAATTCTCAGGTGAAAACAGAGTTTTGGTTTAATCTTGTTTTTGGTAAATCCCTCTCAGCAAAGAGGATGAATGTGTAACTGTGAATTTATTTTAATGAATGGAAATATTTTATGGTGGTGAAATACTCTGTCCTGTGTGATTATTTTAAAAAAGGGTCCTCTGTGCAAAAAGATCCTGGAGTAGAGCAAAGGAAAGAGAGCATAGCCTCTGTGCTTTATATTTAGATGGTTTTGGTATTTTCCCATCCCATTGCAAAACGAAAAAAATACCCAACAGTGGTATCAGAGCTAGTCCAGGCTCTTTGATGGTGACAGAGCAGGTTCATGCTCCTTGAAGTGTCAAAGAAGCTGAAGGAAAGACCCTTGTTGCAGCAGCAGTAAAGCTTCTCCAGCAGTGTGAAGTTTCAGCCAAAGGGATTCAGGTATTCCTCATGTTTTTGAGTTGCTATTAAAAAAAAACAGTCAGTGGTTTTAAAAAACACAGTCAAAGATTTTAAAAATTGTTAAGAATGGCAAGGTCAAAGAAGAAAGTGTCCAAATCCCCTAAGGTTGTGTCTCCCTCCTCTGTTAAAATAGAAGACAAACTATTTGAAAACATTCTATTTGAGGCTTTAAAGTCTGAAGGGAACTTTGATATATGGGAAATAAAAATAAGGACTTTCTTAAAGTCTGAAGACATTGAAATATGGGAATCAGTGATTGATGATAGTAAGATGGATGAAGAATCCAAGGAATACAATGCAAGAGCAGAAAAGATAATCCTGGATAGTCTGTCTGATTTTGTAAAGAAGAATCTAGGAAAATATTCATCAGCAAAGGATATATGGGATAGACTGCATGAGCTTTATGCAAAGGGAGCACTGACCATGATCATGAATCAAGAAGAAAATTCTGAACCCATCATAGAAGCTGAATATGAGAAGGTTGACCTCATCAAGCTTCAAGTGCAAGAAAGAGATGAAGAGCTTGCCAAGCTTAAGAAGGAACTTGATGAAAGCAGAAGGAAGCATCAAGAAGAAGTCATAGCCATGACAAATCAGTTGAATAAAGCAAAGAAGCAGGAAGATGCCTTGTCAGGTCAGCTTGAACAAAGGCACAAGAGAGTGAACAAACTTGAAGAAGAGATTGGACAGTACAAGGTAGAGGTATCCTCCCTTAACTCTGATCTACAAGAAGCCAAGAAGCAGGCAGAAGAAGCCAAGAAACAGGCACAAGAAGCTGAAAAGAAAATGGAGAGCAGTCAAGCAGAAATTTCCAAAATGAAGTCAGATATAATCTCTTTTAAAATAGTAGCAGCTGAAGCTACTCGTAGCAAGGAAGAAACTGAGGAACAACTTGCAAAGAAGAGTACTGAGTGTGAAAGATTAGAAGAGGAGATTGTCCTCCTCAGGAAGAAGGTTGAAGGGATGAACAAGATCATGAAGAGCTCTCAAGCTTTGGATGACATGCTCAGCTATCACAGATCTCCATCTGATAAATCAGGACTTGGGTATGTAGGTGAAACCTCAAACAAGGATGAAAATGCTTTAAGCAAAGGAGATGTGAAGAAGCCAGAAAGAAATGGTGATGCTCCTAGTTCCAGCAAAGGCAAGGAGAAAAATGAAGGCTGCCATAGAAGAAATCCTGCTCCAAGTAGAAAACCAGCTCCAAGGAGAAATGTAGCTGATGGCAAAAAGGCAGAGGCAAGGTGTTCTCAAAGGATCTCAAGGCAGCAAGGCTCAGACATACATCAAGGAACCTTCATCTCTAGTTACAAGTTCATTTTTTGGTTATTGTTATTCTTGCTCAAACTTTGGTTCATATGGCAAAAGATTGTAAACATTCCATTGTCGGATAGGATGTTGTGGTCCTCCGACAATCTCCAAGAAATAATTCACAGAAGAAGTCATGAATTTTTATTCATGAACAATGTTGATGTTTCAAGTGTATAACATTGGGCATATGGCACGAGATTGTAACTTGACATGGGCTCTTACACATGCTAGACCCATGCAAAAGAAGAAAGTTACACAAGTATGGAGAAGGAAGGAAAGGCAATCTGAAAATCCCTTGAACTCCCCAATGGATCCAAATTTATTTTGAGAAAAATCTGCCAAAAGAAGACAAGCACACATTAAAGGGGAGCTTGTATTTTTTTGTTGCTGAACTGTCTTAACAGTCACTCTTTTATGAAGACCATTTATATGAAAAATATGAAGTTAAATCTGCCATAACAGCAGAGAAGAAAAAGGGGCAGCGCTCAAATGTTAAGTGTAGCAACACAATAAAAAAAAGGTGTGCAAAGTATGGAGAACCTCACAGCAGTGGGAAGATAGAACAAAAAAAACAGCAGATTTTGAATTTTGTTATGGAGCACATGCATTTAATTGCATAGCAATGGAAGGTAGTTTCCTTCTATGTCATGTGTGAGAACATACTCACAGCAGAGTGAGTACAATACACAGCAGTAAAAGAATGTAATTTTTCCTTCATA
Source organism: Pinus taeda (assembly GCA_000404065.3). Classification (NCBI taxonomy): domain Eukaryota; kingdom Viridiplantae; phylum Streptophyta; class Pinopsida; order Pinales; family Pinaceae; genus Pinus; species Pinus taeda. The sequence goes on from APFE030233751.1 coordinate 39,794, forward strand.
TGCAATTCAGCATGCAAAGAAATGCATAAAGAGAAACAGGGACAGCAGATTTTTTTTTGATAATGTGTGGCAGCAAAAATTGAAAGGAGCTGCACAACAGTGCATTGTGTAAAAAGAATGAAGACTAAGAATTTTGTGAGGCAAGGTGTAAAAAGAAAAGGCAGCAGCCCGTGTTAATTTATTTTTGTTTTGTTGTGTGGAGAATGCAGCGCCAGCGTGAGGATGATTTCTCTCTATGTGCAAGTAATGGAGAGTAAAGAGTTAGTGTATGGGCATACAGCAGTATGATGAAACAAAAGACAGCCACAGTGCAAATTGCAGAGACAACGCAGCAGCAAATAAAACCCAGGGATGACAGAGTCTATGGTTATGGGCATGGACAGCAGTACATAAAAAAATGCAGCAGCATGATGGCAAGAAGGAGAAGCACGGTAGTGCGAAGAAATGTGTTTTTACACAACAATGCAAATAAGAAAAGGCAACAGCTTGAAGTTTTTGGACATCAGCAGATGGAAAAGAAATTTTCCCTTACAACAGTGTAAATTTGTAAGGTGGGACAGAGTAATTGTTCCAAGAAAAAGACAGAGTATTATGTCTTTGAAGAATGCACAGCAATGCAAAGTTTGCAAAGAAATGTAAGTGAAGTGCAGCGACACAACAACAAGTGTAGACACAGCAGTGTGGGGTAGTCGCAGCAAAGAAGATGGCACAACAGTACAGCCGAGAATATGCAGCAGCATAAAGTTTTGTTAAAAAAAATGAAAGGTAATGGACAGCAGTGTTTGGCAGCAATCCCTCCATGAGAGGAAGTGAAGTTCTCAGTGTATCCCTCTATTAAAGAGGAAGGTGCTTTTCAGCACAGTGTCATGGTAAATCCCTCTGTCACGAGGAAGGTGCTCTTAAGCACAGGTAAATCCCTCTATCAAGAGGATGATGCTTTTCAGCATAGTCACAGGTGTATCCCTATGTCAAGAGGAAGGTGTTTTTCAGCACATTGTTATGGTGGATCCCTCTATCATGAGGAAGGTGCTTTTAAGCACAGTTTCAGGGTAATCCCTCTATTAAGAGGAAGACTATTTTGTTGCTTGTGGAACTGCATCTGAAGCAGTGTTAGTGGATCCCTCTGTTAAGAGGAAGATTTATTGTCTTTGGAGAATCCCTCTGTGAAGAGGAAGATGCTTTTTTAGCATAGACAGGTGAATCCCTCTAGTTTAGAGGAAGATGCTTTTCAGCATAGACAGTAGTGAATCCCTCTGTTAAGAGGAAGACTCTTTTGCAACAGCAGCATGTCAAGGAGTTGAGGAAGTGTTTGAGTAAGACCGAATGCCCAGCAGTTGAAATTAAAGGGGAGTGTTGGAGACGGTAATTTCCCCTGTGCGCGCAGGAGGCCAGCAGCTAAACCGCGCGGTCAACAGTGAACCGCAGTGCCAAAACCACTCAGGGCAAACCTAAACCGCTGGGATCATATCGCACCACCCTTCAGTGAAAGGCAGTTTCCGTGCAACGAGCTCCGATGCAATTGGGAGCCGACAACTGTCCAAGCAGTGATGCTGGCCTGACATCAGCAAGTCACATCCATCGGAAGGTATCCTTCACCTAATTAACCCCACCCGATATGCGTCCGATCAACTGTGAAGACTGTCCGCCGTTCGATCTCTAGGTAAAGTCTCCGTGGTTTACACTCACCAAAGTACATACGGGCCTGATTGAAATTAAATACAACGTGGACCTGGCCCATACCATATGATTAATATTATGACATGTCTTCGGTAAGATATTTAAGTTTTTTTTACAGGCCGTAACATTTATTTTTATACGGGAGTATGGGTAAGTTTTTAATATATGTTTAATAAAAACATTGACCCATCTTTTTGTTATGAAAAAAAACGCACGGGTATTGTAACGATGTAATGTTATTGCATATGAAAAAAAAACCAAAGGGTCCGCAGCACCAGGGGAATGAAGGTGCGCAATAACACATGGTAAAAAGGAACAGGGGTCAGCAGCACCAAAGTATTTTTTGAAAATCGCGCACGGTGATAAGAAGATTGGTCTAGCAGCACCAATGGAAAACTGGGGATTTTAATCCAATGTGTGAAATGTGAAAACACACGGTGAAAATAGAAAACAGGGTCCGCAGCACCTGTAAAAGACCAGCGAAGAAGAACCAGGGGAACACACATGAATGTGTGTGAATATTTTTGGTTTGTAATGTAATGTCATTTTTGAATGAAATGCAGCAGAGTAAAAACCATTTTGTCTTGGTGATGTAAAAAGAAAAAGAATGCACAGCAGTGCAGGAGGATGAGAAGTAAATGAAACCAGTGGGTTGTTTTGGTTTTCAAACCATGTATTGTTTCACACAGGTGAAAAGGTAAATGTGTAATTCCCTGTGATTTTTGTTTTCACACAGCAGTGAATGTAAATGAAATATTTACACAGTGGTGTAAAATTTCATACGAGGCAGAGTAATTTATCTTGTAATGTTTTGGTGAATCCCTCTCAGTAAAAGAGAATGAATATGTCTCTGTAAATTCTCAGGTGAAAACAGAGTTTTGGTTTAATCTTGTTTTTGGTAAATCCCTCTCAGCAAAGAGGATGAATGTGTAACTGTGAATTTATTTTAATGAATGGAAATATTTTATGGTGGTAAAATACTCTGTCCTGTGTGATTATTTTAAAAAAGGGTCCTCTGTGCAAAAAGACCCTGGAGTAGAGCAAAGGAAAGAGAGCATAGCCTCTGTGCTTTATATTTAGATGGTTTTGGTATTTTCCCATCCCATTGCAAAACGAAAAAAATACCCAACACTCCTCTTTCTCTCCAGGTATGTTTATTATGTTTTTGCCCATTTCCTTGTCATACAAGTCCATGAAATTGTTGGTTATGGATCGATGAACCCCACGGTTGAAATTCTCACATTAATGAATGCAGGGCAAGGATCAATGCAAGGAATTGTGGGTACTCCGTATTACGTAGCACCGGAGGTGCTGGGAGGGAAGGATTACGGTGAGAAAGTTGATGTGTGGAGCGCAGGGGTGATCCTGCACATAATGCTGAGTGGAGTTGCCCTTTTCCGGGAGAAACACCACAGGATATATTTGAGGCAGTCCTGTATGGGCGCCTTCGTTTCCCAACTGATCGGTGGCTGTCAATATCTCAGTCTGCCAAGGACTTGATACGCCGGATGCTATCCAGAGACGTCACCAAGAGACTCAGCGCAGACCAAGTGCTAGGTATTCCCTCTTTTCTACCATTAGTAGTGAATATTGCAGCTTGCGCCTGTTGAGTTCTGTAAGATCCATGGAATATTAATGATAGATATTTGTTTTGCTGCAGATCATCCATGGGTCACCACTCATGCCCTGCGCAGTACCGGACTGTAGAAGTCTGAAATACTGAATTGCTTCCAGCAAACGATGAGATGTCGCGTTGTAAAGCCTGTTGGAGAGATTGAGGTTTGATGCTTGCCATATCCCCTATGGGTGTGTTTTCCACCTGAGTCCTTACAACAGGCATGGTCAGGCTGAAGAACCCATTTGGTCTTCTGGATTGGGTTAATGATCCAAATCATCTGTAAGGGTTTTTTTGTCTGTGGAACGCAACGTCTGATATAGAAACCCTTGGTGCAATTGAAAGTGGAGTTCCGTTGAGATTGAAAAATGGAAATTGTTGCTATGTGCGGTGAGGAAATGGGGTACCGTTGGAGCGGGTCCCTGTATAATCGGTGAAATCAAGGGTGCATAGTGCTTGATATACTCAGATTGTAGATATGTCAACGACAATACAGAAAGAAATTTTGTGTTTTTTTTTTTTTTTTCTTTTGAACTCGTTGTTAAATTTCCAATTTTATGGGTCAGAAATGTTTTTGTTCATCCCATAAAAACAAAATTCTTACCCTAAAAAAATTGAAAATGACACAAAACCGAAAGATGAGACCTAAATTAAACAGTGTCTACATAAAATTAATACTAGGAGACTCTTGAACACAACATCGGGCTGGATATTTGTCACCAATGTAGAGCTAAACGATGTCTTTACATTTCTCTAATATAATATGACTGAGAACACTGAACAGGCCCAATATAGAACCACATATTGTCAAATATGATACGGTAAATACCTGTGCTCTACTATATTTAGACAGGTATGCACACCAGATTGGATTGCGACATTACTGTACGAAGGATATACTACATGCACTGATAACTATACTGTTGTTATCTTGGATATTTTGATATGAAAAAGATGTACATGCACTGATAACTATACTGCTGTTATCTTGGATATTTTGATACGAAAAAGATGTAAATATAACTAAAAGATGTAAATATAACTCATGAATGAATATATATATATATATATATATATAATATATTTTATTTTATTTTCTGAAAAAAATAATATGATTGATGCATCATAATGGTATGATTGATGCATCATAATGGTAGTCACAATGCAATTTATGTGAATGTTAAATTTGGTAGTCACAATGCAATTTATGTGAATGTTAAATTTTTTAATTAGGTAGTTTTTTTTATTGAGGAATTATATTAATAGTTTTGTTCTCTGGAGTTTTGGTGTTTGGAATAGATTTGCAGGTAGTTCCATTTATGTTCAAATTTCTAGAAGTATCACCCATACACTCCTAGTGTAGGAAGATATAAGTAATATCAAAGCAAGTCTCATCACCAACTCTAATCTCTGGAATTTTAATGTTTGGAATCCATTTGCAAATAATCCTAGAGTGTTTGGAATCCATTTACAAGTAATCCCATAGATATTATGCATATTTCTATTTTAAAATTGAATTTCTCAGTTTTATTTTATTTATGTAAAAAATTACACCTATAAATAAGTAGACCTTGGAGATTTAATTTCTAAAAATATTCCTAAAATATGGGAACATTAACCATTTAAAAAATTAATTTGAAACCTTTAATTAAAATGAAATAGTTGACATTATCATTCCCTTTTACCTGAGATAGTTGACATTAAACCTTTCATAAATAACTAAATAAAATAGCTAGCATGGCATTCTGACTTCCAGTCTTTTCACGCGATGAGCTTTCAGTTCTTACGAAAAATTTGCAATTTAAAGATTTTCGTTCCATTAAGAAACACAATTTATCTTTTCTGTGAACGGATTCGATTCCTGATAGCACGTGAGAATCCTTGGCGATTTCAATAAATAAAACCCTGTGTTTTCAGGGGAAAAGAATGGCGGATTGGAAGGTTTTGTGCGTAAGCATATTCTTTGTATGCCATTGGGAGGTTAGTACTCTTCTGTTCTCTCTGTATGTAACTTTGATTCGATGGACGTTTGAACTGCGTCTTATCTTTTCTGAACCGATTAAAACAGGGCATTGCCAGACAAGATTCCGAACCAGAGACAATTGTGCCTATTGCAAATTTCTCCACTAAGCAAACTGTAGTTGCAATCTCAGGTAATCTTCTGGAAATGGCACATGAAATCAGTTGTCTGATGGCTCGGAAGTTTGGGTTAAGCAAATCTTATCTGAAACGCTTCACTGAACTTCCATTCTATTCGATTCGTTAGGGCATGGTGAAGAAAACCAACCATTTGTTACGAAGCTGGAAAAAGACTGACGACCCTCATTTAGCCGAAGTAGAAAAAAAGGACGAAGACTAAGAGGTGTGTGGAACGAATGAATGTGGGAAATATGTTTATATGAATCTGGAGTTTGGTTAGTAGATTCTTCATGCAAATAGTATAATGTGGGTTGTGGATGAAGAGGAGTTTTGATTCCAATATACAATTACATGGAATCAGTTATGGAGGTTTCATGAAATTGAAATGAACCTTGCGGTTTTCAGAGTTCCATCCCAGCCTACCACCGAATCATGAATTCAACAAGGGAGTTGTGTACAGACACCACAATTTTTCATAGGTGGCGAATGTGTGATTTTTTTTATTTTTTTTACTCTAATGCTCAAAGTGCAGTGTGAAATAGATTTAGCATTATCAAAATAGTTGAGACTCAAAACATTGAAATTTAATCTATAATCTAAATATCCAAAAACTTTCGCCAATATTTTTAAAAATCCTACTAAAATTTCCATTACATTTCCACAAAGTTATAGCCTAGTTAAACTAAAGCTTCAACATCTACCGCTTCCTCTTCAGTTCCAGTTCCAAGAAGTTTGCAAAACAACATGAAGAACATGGTTGTAGTGGCATATCATGCATGCCACGTGAGAAAAATTACCAATATGGTGCACAATTAACATGATCATGAATATCTTCATCATAACAACTAGAGGTTTTGCGGTTACATGTGAGTATATTATGATAAAAAAATTTGAAGTTTTTCTGGTCTAATATATTCATTCTTTATAATAAAAAAATATTATTTTAGTATATAATAACAATTTACTCATTTTATTTAAACATGATAAAAATTAGATTTTATATATTCATTTTATTATGGAAATATGAAAGATTTTATATTTTTCATTTTATTATGGAAATCTGAAATCTAATCCAAAGGATTTTTTATATTATTAATGGTTTTTTATTTTTCTTCATCCATTATAAATAATAATAACCTTGATGTGCCTAAATTTCATATTAAATAGATTAAAATTATATTAAAATTTTTAAGTTTGTTTGTTTTTTTTTTTTTAATTATGTTTATTGGGGTGTTTTATTTTAAATTTAGGTTTTTATAATTTAATTTATTTATATAAAAATTAAGTGATTGATACACTATTGATATTTATTAGTTTATATATATATATATATATATATATATATATAATATTATATATATGAGGTTTAGTTTTCATTTTTAGCCACCTAATCTAATAATTTTAATTTTGTAAGACTAATAAATAATATATATGACTTTTCTATTTTATTATTTTTTAAGTTTTCTTTATCTTTACAACTCTTAAACATTTGTTTTGTCTTGACATGATTCGAATTTAGGTAACAACTTTGGACCATGTTATCTCTTAGTGTTGTGGTTGTGCTTCTTATTGGTCTAGTTTTGTGCATCTTGAACTGAAATAGAGATTGTATCGTCTCTACTACTTTGGCCTCATCTAGATATTAGTGAACACTTTGTAAAACTTTCACATTATAATGAATGAAGGTTACATTTTTTTCTTATGAAAAAAACCTTGGTTAAAAATCGATGTAATAGAGTTATTAAAGGTAAAATAAGACCAAGTTCATGAGACAAATATTCCAAGCTGATTGTTGGGCAAAAACATAGTGATAGGGATCACTTGTGATTAATAAATGGCTATGGAAATTGGCAAAGACAATGGAAAAGGCAAAGAGATATCAATTGACATTTTATTTATGAAATAATGGAAAATAGGAGAAAAGGGAGATGAAAGGTCACATAATTGCATGAAGAGGAAATTGAAGGAAAAATAGAGGAACATGACTAAATAGAGGCCTCAATGATAAAAAGGCTTATGAGGATCAATTCACAACTTTTGTTAGTTTAAGCTTTTTTCGCTTCAGTTTTTGGCACTCTTGCACACTTAGTGTTTCTTGGAGGATTCTTGAATACTTTGGATTTGGAGAAAGAAGACAAAGAAAAAGCAGGAAAGCGCTAGAGGGAAGTGAGATAAACAACTATAACAAGTTTTATTTGCAAGTACCAAGTTGCGTGTATGATTTCATTGCTAGTTTTGGCATGCATGGTATATGCATGTGGTTATTTGGTTATGATTTGTCATTGGCATGGAGGTTTGCCTAGATTGATAGTAGTTTTTCCTACCCTTTCCATTTCTTGGATAACCATGGTGTTGTGGGTTTGTCCATTTTTCTTCGGTTTGTGCTGATGTTCCTTATGGTTGTGGGTTGAGTTATTAGTTCCTCGAGCCTTGGTTGGATAAATGCTCTGGAATCCCTAGAACAACTTGGGTTGAGTTACTAATCCTCGAAACCTTGGTTGGACAAACGCTTTGGAGCCCCTGGTGGGTTGAGTTACTAGTTGTCGTCACTGCTATAATGCCCTCCAAAATTTTGCCCTATACCCAAATTTTGGAGCCTACCTTAATCTTGCATATTATCGTCATAAACATTGAAACTCATTGCATGTGTTTTCGCTAAGTGCTTTGTTCCCATTTGCAAGAAAATCAAAGTGTCATATCTCCACATGTTAAGTGTTGCACAATGTATATAAGCTAGTTTTGGTGGTTTTGAGGGGTTATCTTTGTTTAAATGAGTTGTTACCACTATGTAAACATCCATCACACTCATTTCCAAAGTTTTAAGCATTGTTGCACAAGTGTCATTACGATTGTCGCGACATGTATCTTTGGTGTTGCACTTGTCGTCACGAAGTTGTCACACTGAGGGAAGTTTGTTGTTCATGTGTCCTGGATGGTCTATATTGTGTTGTCAAGTGTTCTAAGTGTGTGATCACAGTCATGTCTTATCACTGTTCACATAAACTTCATTGATCCCACACTTATCCAAATTTGGAAAAACTCCCTACCAAGTAACTTAGCCTCATTTGGTCCTCCTGAACTACACATTACACAGTCTCAGCCCCCAAGCTTCAACCTTGTCTCTTGGCACTATGCAATGTGTAGTTCTTGACTCCTAGGACTGTGCACTGTGCAATCGCAGTGCTTAAGCTCAACCTCTGACCCTAAAAAATCACAATTTCTCTCTCCTACCCAATCAGTATTGTGCACTGCGAAATCACAAAGCTCAAGCCCCAACCCTGAGCACTTAAAATGCACAACTATGCAATCATCTGGCCTCCTCTGCCTTCTAGAACTATGCAATGGGTAGAACCATTGCTCAAGCCCTCAGCCTGGCTCCCTGAGCTCCCCAACCATGCAATCTTCTTGCTCAGTCCAACCTGAATTGCACATTGCGCAGTCTCAAGGCTCAAGCTTGACCCCTGACTACTTGAGATGCACAATTACGTAGTCATTGAGCCTCTACCTCATCCTGCCACCCAGTTCCAGATCAGTTAGTGGATTTTCATGTAGCATGTTAGACTAGGGGTTTATCATACTGATGTTGTCTTGTCATGAATGAATTACAGATGCAGGTACTCTATCATACCATGGTAGGATGATGAAAAAGGAGATGGAGAAGGGGAACATACGAGAAGATATCTTTGTAGCTAAATATGTAAGCATATCAATCAAGAGAAAGTAAAGGGATGCCAATTTGCGACCGTTGCTCAAGATTTGATTAGCTCCCTACATTGAAGAGACTAGTCGTCCATTTCTTAGAGAATCCAAGAGCACGCAACAGACTTTAGACATTGTAGGACTCACTTCTCTACTTTAGCGGAACATGATGAATCGTCGAAACACCATATTTGTTTGGAGGATTCTAAGGTCCTCACTAGGGTTGATCATTTCCATCACTGTAAATTAAGGGAAGCCATCAAAACTGAGAAGGAAATTAGTACTCTTAATAGGGACAATGGATGCAAGATAAGTAATTCGTGGGTCCTTTCCCTTTATTTCTAAGTCCCTGGTTTTTTCTCCCCTCCTTTATTTCCTTCTCCTGTCCTAGTTTGCATTTGTATTTGTCTATGATCTCCTTTATTTTATTTGTTTTGATTTTTGTTTATATTGTGAAGTTTGATTATATTATTGAATTTTATTGGTTTTATTAATATTATTAGTATAATATATATATTTTTTCTCTTTCTTAATAGATATATATAGTTTTTTAATCAAACAATTATTTAATATTAATATCATTTTAATATATAGAGTTATAGAAATAGTTGAATCTTATTATATTATATGATAAAATACTAATAATTGTAAAAGTCATTTTAGAATGTTGTATAAATAAATAAAAATTAAATAAATTAAAATTTATTTATAATAACTAATTGAATAAATTATTTTGTTTTAATTATTTATTTGGATCCTTAATGTTTCTTTTTATTTTTATATTTTTTTTTTTTTTTCGTTAAAAAATTATCGTTGCATCTATGATATAAATTGGTGATTTGTTGATCTTGCTCTCCAACCTTGTCCTGATGATGAACCTCGATAGAGGTTCGAAATGCGTCAACCGTAAGATTCCTATGTGATTTCTCTCGAAGATCTTGGCTATAATTTATGTTAGTTAAATATGAATATATATTAAAAAGAAATCTATATATGAGAATATATATTCCACTAAAAAAATGTAATTCTATTTGTGTGAGTTAAACAAAAATTAGATAAGCAAGTGCCTTCAATAATACAGTAGCTCATAGCTCTAAAAAGGGGGATATCCTCCAAAAAAAACAAGAAAACCAAAAATATCTATATGAACTCTCCATCCCACTTTCCAAATTAGTACATATACAAATTCCTTTCTATGATTCATCCAATAATGTGCTATCTCACAAAAAAACTTATCAACCTTCATGAGGAGCATCATTTACATCATTGAAATTCTAAAGCATAGAGAAAATATCAATGAGAAGAAAATTTAAATTGTGTAATTTTTTTTAATAATTCCCAAGAGTTGAGAAGATATTCTTGATAGTGTCCCTCTTCTTTTCTAGAGACCTTGCATGAGACTCAGTCCATACACAATCTAGTTTTTGAGAGGGTAGCTACTTTAGAGTTCATGTGCCTATTAACATGATCAAAAGAGATCTCAAAAGAACCTCTCATTTGACATAGTTTTTGAAACAGATTTAGAAGAGAATTATTTTTAATCTATGTTGTCCCCAACATCCACTTAATAACATTTTGAGAGGCCCCATAAATGTTCGATTTTTAAATCCCCTGGTCTCTAGCAAGTTGAAGCACAATTTTAAGAGAAAATAATTTTGCATAGTTTTTAGAAGCATGTCCAATGTTTGTAGATATGGAGAAGGAGATATTTGAATTAAGGTTGATAATTCCTTGAGCCCCTCCTACTAATGGTGAGCCTTGCATTACACCATCAAAGAAGGCTCAAGGTTTGTCTGTTTTGTTTCTACTTCTTGCAGAGGGGAGTAATGCTTTTGTTTGGAAATATGAATTGAAGCTTTGCTTATTATCAAGTATTTTATGGCTTCCCTAGTGTAATTTGGTACTTTGCCTTCCAAAGTTGCATAATTTCTTTCCAACTAGATCACACAGGCTACTAGAAGTAGTAATGCTTTGAAATTAGGATTTTTTTTATGTTATGAAGCCATATTTTTGGTTCTCTTCAATGGATAACTCATCCCAAGAGGATTGTTGTCATTCTAATTGATTTAGCTCTTTCCAAACATCTTGTGTGAAAGAGAACTAGATGAACAAATGATTTATTGTTTCTGAATCAACTCTACATAAATGACAAATACTAGATCTAGTGAAAGATATTTTCATTAAATTATCTCAATTTGAGCTTTTTTTCTAAGTAGTAACCACATGGAAAGTTTAGATTTGTGAGGGAAGTTTAGTTTCCATAAGAAGCTCCCCCACCATGGAGGATTCAAGGAAACATTAGAAGATGCAATTGTTAGATACCCAAATTTTGGCGCATATACTCCTCCTCGGCACAAGGTCTAAATGAGACTATATTCGTTGTAAAAAGTGGAGACGTTTGAGAATTTTAGTCCCTTGAGGAAGAGATTCCAAGCTTCTACATTAACTTCTCTTAGATGCAAGGATAGATAACCATTCTCGATATCCATTATGATTATTGGGGACAACTATCTGGTCAAGTGTATATCACCCCTCTATTTTTATGGAGTGGATTAGAGGTTCCAATAGAATATGTTAATGTTGACTACCTATCCATGGATCTCTCCCAATTTGAATTTAAGTTTTGTTACTAGAATTTGATCATGGGAAGTCCCCAATTAGAGGAGAAGCTTTTATGATTGTTTTCCATATTATAGAATCATTTTTAACATATTTTCATGGGATTATGATCTACTCCATTATAGAAATGGGACTAATATAATTTTGATGGATGAACTAGGCCCATAATCCTCGTCCTTGTATTAGCCTCAATACTCCCTTTGTAACTAATGCTTTAGACAACCAAATGATGTTTCTAAGTCCCTGGCCTGTTTAACCGTTTAGAATGGCTATAGATTTCCATGTAGTGAGGGAAAAGGTTTTCCATTCTTCCTTCCCTGCCCATAATAATCGTCTAGTTATTTGCTTTAATTCTTGAAGGATACCAAGAGGGATCCAAATTAGAGAGGCCCAATAGAGAAGAGTTGCTTATAAGACTAGCTTACACATAACTAGTCTCCCTATCTTGGAAATCCATTTGTTGCACTGTGTTCACACTCTTTCCACCTTTTCTAGAAGCCACCTCCATTTGATTTATGATATTTATTTGGTTTTAGGGTGAAACCAAGATATTTAATACTTGATTCCATTGTCGAAACTACAGAAAAAATGAGATCCTCCACTATCGATCTCTCTCTAGCTGAGAACCCCTATCCTATTATGGTGGATTTTGTAGAATTTGTGGTCATATTTATAACCTCAAAGAAGAGATCCAACAAGGATTTTATAAAGTGGATATGGGATAAATTTGCCCCAAAATATCATAATATCATCTACAATTACCAAATGAGAAAGAATTCAGTGTTGGGACATGGAAACCCCTTTGAATCCTCCTTTGAATTTTGCATCATTAATTTGTTTGCTTAGACCTTATTCCACAAGGAGAAAAAAAAGGAGGGAAAGGGGACATCCTTGCTTTAGTCCTCTTTCCTCGTGGAAGAAAAGGGAGGCAACTTTATTAATCAGAAGAGCAAATGAGGCCAAGCTAATAAGGTTTGTTACCCAAGTGATAAAGGAATGGAACAATCCTAATTTGATTAGGGGTAGTCTTAAGTAGATCAAACTTGCTCAATCAAAGGCTTTTAATTGATCAATTTTATACAGTTAAGCTTTCTAATTTTTGTATGGATGGAATGAAGGACTTCATGGGCTAGATCGATGGCTTCATGTATTTGGAAACTTTGAAGGAACCCAAATTGTTTTGGAGAAATTATATTCAAAATAATTTATTTTAGCCAAAGAGGTGTGATTTTAGAAACAATCTTAGAGATGGAGTTGTAAAGAGAGATCATATGAAAAGATTCAAAGGTGGGCAGAGAATGAAATTTAGGGATTACAGTAATAAAGGTGGAGTTAGAAGGGGCAAGTATTGTCCCTGAGGATCTAGAGTATTCCACCACAGCAAGTAAATCATAAACAATGAAATTGTAAAATTCCAAATAGAATTCAATTGGTAATCCATCCAACCTAGAATTTTCTTTTTTAGAAAACTATGTAGAACCATTTATAATTCTTCTTTCGAGATCTCTTCCATTCGAGATGAATTCCCTTCTTGAGTTATGAAGCATGGAAATAGTCGAGCTACCTCTAGTATTTGATGAGCATTGGCTCTATTTGGTTGTGAGTATATATCCTTGAAATATCGACAACCTTCAGAGGAGATGTCCTTAAAAGAGGTTGTTGAGGATCCATCAGCTTTTTTTGAATTCCTAGATGATGTTTATTGATTTTTTGTGATTGGTTGTCCTATGAAAATATTTAATATTTCCATCCCCTACTTGAAGCCATATGGATCTACTCTTCATTCCACATTCTTTCTCCTTGCTCACAAGAATTTTCATATCACAAAACAAAAATTACATATAAATAAAATGCTATGAACTACTTTCTTTATTTTTTGAAAGTTAGTATCATCTTTCTATTAATCAGCAAAAAACATATTACAAGTCTTTCTTCTATCCTTGATGTTCCATATTTATTTTGATAGTTGTTAGTATAGGTGTCTGAGAGAAGGATCATGTCAATAAAACCAAGATCATGATCTCAAATATGGAATCCTACACATAAAAAGAAACTAAGATTTGATAGATATCTAAGTCAAAACTTGACTTTCCCTTGGAGAGAAACTAGGTGTAGTGTTTTTAAATTATACAACCATAAAAACTAAAGAGACTAAAATATAAAACCAGAAAGGAGACTAGGAGATTAGAGCATTTTGGGGTGCTTTGCCTCATTAGAGAGGTTTATGTGAGACTCTTTGGAGGTTCTTAGTGTTCTCACCATTACCCTCCCTCCATGCTTTTTCTCCAACCAAGAAACAAGGGAAATTAGGAACTTGTTTTTACTCTTGAGTGCCTACAACTTTGTACAATGCAACTACTCTCCTCATCCCAAAACAACAATGCTTGGGAAACAAAGCCCTTTTTCTGAAAATATAATTCCTTGATTCGTTGAAATATTGTGTCTTGGGTACACGAGGTGCTTGGGTCCTTGACAAACTCTACAATCTCAACCTCCATCTAGCCTTTCTCAATTATTTTCTTGGCATCCCTAGCTCTTCATTCAAGCTCATTAATGCAACAATGTTGTCTCAAGGAAGTGGATATATGGAATATAATGGTTGCAACCTTTGCATCTGTCTCTGCCTTGGAATTGTGAACCAGTCAACCATGGTTTGTTTCCCCTTGTTCCTATGGTGTTCCATGCTTACAATTAGAGTAATTCATTGCAATCATTGCTCTAACAATTATCATATCGAGTGACACTCCACAGAGCTAGAGAGAAAATGAACAAACCAAATTATAGAGCATGATTAGCTCAAAGGGAAGTTATTGTATATGGTGCCTTCCTTGACAACAACACTTCTAGGCATCATTTCTAGCATAAGGTTGACCCTTTGTATGTTAGGATTAAACTAACCAGATTTCCTCATTATTCAACAACTGTGCAAGCCTTAATATGGTTGCTCCTAGATACCTCATAAGTGGTGGATTGAGTGTTAAGGATTAATATGAGGCACCAAGCCACATGCAAATCCTCTCAAACACATAAAAAGAATTATGAAAACATGTGGTTGTAGATCACACCTTGGTGGGGTCTATAAACTTGTTTTTCCAAATAATCAAAAAATATACTCAAGAGATTTAATATTTTTATATGTCGAATTAAAATAAATTATGTTTATAATATATATGATTTTGTATTTTTTGAAAGGGGAGTGTAAACATTTTAGAATTGATTTTATTTGCATAAATATAATTTTTAATGAAATTATAATTTTCTATTATTTAAATTTATATTATAATTGTAAATGTATAAATAAATTTAATACTTCAAAATTATTTGAAGTATATAATTTTGATAATTTAAATTTATCATTTTAATTATTTATAATTGGATTCTATTAAAATTAATTTAAAAATTCAATATAGAAATTAATAATCTATAATTTAATTTAATCAAAATGAATTGATAGATAAAAAACATTTAGGCTAAGAAATAAGTTAATGATCCAAAACCCACCCAAGACCTTAAGGCATCCATAGGAATGAAAGCATTCCCCCTTAATAACCATTAGTGGGTAATTCCAATTCCCACTCAAGACCTTAAGGCATCCTTAGGAATGAAAGCATTCCCCCTTAATAATCATTAGTGGGTAATTGCAATTCCCGAAAATGGCATGCTTAGCTTGTATTGATTAGGCTCAAGGAGTAGGTGGCCCTAGGTCTATGCGAATGCCCGGGTCTTAGCGGATGCCTAGACTCTTGATTAGTTATGGGTCATTACTGTTAAAAAATGTGGTGTGGTTTTCTTTGAATAAGGATGGTGAGTCAATGTGTATTGGAAAATAACATTGAAACCTTATTGCTCATCGACAAAAACATAAATCAATGATTTTCTTTAAACAACAATAATAAGTGAATATGCTATACTTGAATTTTAAAATAAAAACATCCACATAAACATACTTGAAACCTCAAAGCAGTGGTAAAAAGATGGGAGTGGAAGAAGAAGGCGAGCATGAGACAAGAGCTGACATAAATAGAGGAGGCCTTAAAGCCACTTCATAGCCTAATGGCCACCCACTCCTCTTCTGCCGAAGTAAGGGAACAAATCCATGCCCTCGAGTTAAAAAAGAAGAATGTTCTCCAAATAAGGGAGACGACATGGCGATTGAAGAGTAGAGATTCTTGGATCTATGAAGGGGACAAAAATACTAAGTTTTTCCATCGATTTTCCAATCATAGAATGAAACTAAACACACTTTGGCAGATAGTAGATGATGAAGGAAATTGTTTTAATAAACAATCGGAAATCACTACCCTGGCGGAATCACATTTTCAACAAGCATATAAAAGAATGGATTTGGAGGAAGCGGATTCACAGGTATGGGCACTAAATGAATATCCTGCATTGTTTAAAGAGGAGGACAACCTAGAGCTGTTTAAGGCGATTAAGGTGGAGGAATTGATCCGGGACATAAAATCAATGAAGGGGGACAAAAGCTCGAGCCCAAATGGATGGACTATGGAATTCTTTGTCCACTTCATTGACATCTTTTAGGAGGACCTTCTAAAGATGATTGAAGAATCTAGATCAAAGGGAACTATACATCCTCATCTAAATTCTACCTATATCACTCTTATTCCAAAGAAGACAGAGGCTGCCACCTTTGTTGATTATCACCCAATTTCCCTATGTAATCTTACTTACAAAATTATATCCAAGATAATAGCCATTAGGATCAAGGCTTCATTATCAAAATTCATTTCTTCAAAGAAATATGGCTTTCTAAACAATAGAATAATCCATGACATAGTGGCAGTTTCTCAAGAATGCATGCACACTATCAAGACAAAAAATATGAATGCAACAGTCATGAAGGTGGGCCTCAAAAAGGCTTATGTCTGTTTAGACTGGGGTTATCTGAGACTGGTCCTCCATAAAATAGGCATAAGAATAAATATGGCAGAATGGATAATGGGATGTGTTACAACATTTCGGTATGTTGTGGTAATAAATGGGTACCGATCAAGGTTATTTATTTGGGGCAGGGGACTTAGACAGGGGTGCGCTTTGTCCCCCCACTCTTCATATTGGCGATGTATGGCCTAATTTTGATCATCATAAAAGCAGTGAGTACAGGTCAGTTTGAAGTGCTAAAAATTAGTAGTCATTTTTCTATTTCCCACAGTTTATTTGTATATGATATCCTGCTGATGGGTATGGTCAACAGAATCAAATGGCATGCACTTTCTTTAATTTTTAAGAAGTTTGGAAGAGAAACTCGCCTTGTTCAAAATGAACACAAATCCATCATACTATATAGGTCCTACAACTTGGATGATATCATCCATATTCAAAGGAATTTTGGGGTCAAAGTAGAGAACTTGGACATTGGAATGAAATATGTGGGATACCACCTAAAGCCTGGGAACTATAAAAATGTAGATTGGATGTGGCTCATCGATAGATTCTACTCAAGGATTAAGGGATGGGAACAACGATGTTTATCAATGGGAGGTTGTATCACTCTCACACAGTCAGTTCTCACACAATTGCGGGTCTATTGGGCTCGCATGTTTGGCATCCCGCAGCTGATAATAAACTCACTCAATCACATAATTGTAAACCACATTTGGTCAGGGGCAAGAAAAAGTTATAAATATCATCTGGTCAAATTCGGTATCCTAAATGTTAAAAAATTTTGTTGGGTGTTGCTTCTAAAATCACTATGGCAGGGAATTACCAGTAATGGCATATGGGATAAACTAATTGGGTTCAAGTACCTTAAGAATAAGGACTTTACCTATTGGATGAGACAGGGATCAATTGGGAAAAAAATCGGATCCAAGATATGGAACAACTTCAATAAGGTAAAATACATTTTACTTCAGAACATCTCATGGCTTTTCGGTACAGGAAATATAATTATTTTGGGCAAAGACCGTATTTTAGGATCTTGTGAGGACCCACTTGGTACAACAGAATTAACAAATTACCTGAATTAGAAAGGTATATTTGTTTTGAACCAGATGATCAGTGAATGGAGTGGCAATATCCCAATCTGGTTGGAACCTGTCCATTTGAACCTCACAGGATAGTGCGAACTGGAATGGAGCCAGCTTGTAAAATTTTTAAAAGGCGCAGGCATATGTTATGACAACAAAGGGGATCGCATTTCCTAGGGGGGGGGAGAAGAAATCTGGAGAGATTGAAGTGGCGGATTTCTATTTCAAATTTTATATGAAGGAGCTATAGATTTCGGACAGGTGTTGGTTCTATAAATTTTGGAAAACAAATATTCCCATTAAGATTATCATTTTCCTATGGTTAACATCATAGAATAAGAATCTTACATGGGAAAATTTGTAGAAGAGGAATCAACACAAACTTGGGATATGCTACCTATGTAGGAAAGAATGAGAGGATAATTGTCATTTATTCTTACACTGTCCAAGCTCTATAAGCATCTAGAAGTACTTCACTACCAATAAGAAGATACCATACATTCATTTTAATACAATTGATGAATGTTTAAAATGGTGGAGTACACAATGCTCCAATTGGCGATCGCTCTCACAGGTTGGCTTCTAGGAGATCTAGAAAGGACACAATCACCTGATCATTGGAACTAGAAGATGGAGAGAAGACTTGATTTGTGGGTACATAGAACAGTGGACAAAATCAGATCAGGGAGATGGCACCAGCCAAAAAGAAAAAGAAGATAAAGGGATGGTATATGATATCAACTACCTGACTAGTTTTTTTGATGGGGCATCACAGGGATGGAGATGTGGATGTGGAATTTGGTTAAAGGATACAGAAGATCAAGAATATTGGATACATTAGAATGCGGAGAGGGGACAAGTATGAAGGCCGAAGCAATTGCCTTATGGGGACTACTATGGATTACCAAATTTTTGGATATCCCACAAATACAAATATATGGAGATTCCAGATGTATTGTAGATCACATTTTGGGGAAGAATAATATCCAACAAAACTCCCTACAAGGTTGGTTGAACTGCATTCAAAGCCTATGGAACACTCTTCAGCAATCTTCCATACAACACATCAGTAGAGCTTACAACAAGAACACAGATGAAATGTCAAAAAATGGACTAATGGCCACAAAAGAAGGCATGCACATCCAGATAAAAATGGGGACAACAATGACACAAGAAGGAAGCATTGACACGCCAAGGTAGAGCTCTACAGTCCTTGTCGGTGGAGCAATACATCAGCATAGATAAGTACTTTGAAATAATTTTTGTATTACTTTTTTGTAGATGTTTTGTAAATGGTCTTGTATAAAAAAGACAAATGATAGATCACTATATAGATTGTTATATATGGAACAAGCTCTAGAAAATATGTGTATTACTGTTTTCTCTGTTTCATCCTGAGAATCAGTGAATTATCTAGAAAATGGCAGATGTTGTTGTAAGGAGTATATATTTAGTTTCCTAATCCAGAAAATGGTAGATGCTAATGTATGGAGTATATATTTAATTTCGTGATCAACTGGATAATGGGTATCCTATTAGAACTATAATGTTGTTTGTGTCATCATATATATGTATTGTTTTAATATAATTCAATTTCTTGATCAACTAGATAATGGGTATCCTATCGGAATTATGATGCTGTTTGTGTCATCTTTTTTTTGCTTAAGAAAGATTCGATCCTTTCTTTCGTTAATTTGTATAAAGTAATTACATAAAATACAAAAAATCTAGATTTCTAGAACTTGCGCGCAGGAAAAAAGGAACACTGAAGAAAGTGTCCCCTCCCGACTAGTAGTGAGCAAAAGAGGAGAAATGACCCACAAAAAAGGAGACAGATTGCCCACTACGGAAACCTAGGCCAGTGATCCGCCAACATGCACGGTGAACCTAAGCCGTTGATCCACTGTTGTTAGATGCAACGGTGGAGAGACATATCGAGTGAAGAAGAAGCCGAGAGAATACCCACCTGATGTAAGCAGTATTCTCTCTCCTACTAGAGCCACGTGTTGAGGGATGAGTGGCATCGAGCTCAATTTGAGAAAACTACTTCTGGAATTGAAGGCACCCGATGAACCGGAAACCACCTTGAGGGTGGTATAGAATGAAAAGTGGTGGACCTAAAGATGGATTAACTTTGGTATAAATAAAATTTCGGGTCCGCTGAGGGGGCATCAAATAAAACTTGGACCCACCAACCTTCTCGATGAATCTTGGCCATTGATCCTCATCTACTTGAACCGATGGCTGAAAGGGATATCGGATGATTGAGTAGCAATAGGAATACCCACTCGATATAAGCGGTATTGTCTCTCCTTCCTGGGACATGTGTTGATTGATGAGAGGCATCGGGTTTATATCTAGAAAACCACTTCGGGTATTGAGGCTGTTCGAAAACCTGTAAACCATCTTGCCTGTGGTTTGGCTCACAATACCACCAGTTCGTTGCACACATTGCCTACCAAACATCAGAGAGCCACGAAATCGCCCTTGCCAACTGCTATTGTAGGAATTCCATGGCCCTCCACTCCATCTCCTTAAGAACCCTGGGTCTGAGCTAATCTGTGCTGATATATCTGACAAAGGACTGACTGCTCCTTTCAAAATTCATCCAAGATTAAATATCTGCAAAATGCCAACTTATGCAATCTATTGGAATCCCCTGTTCTGATAAAGTTCTCGGTCCGCATTTGCTTGGCTGAGACAATCATCCCTCAACTTGCTCTGGGGAACCTCATACCATCTGTACTTATTGCTACTCTTAGAATAGAGAAGACCTTTATTAGCTAATATATCTGCTAATTTATTGGCAGTTCGTCACACATGCTTGAAACTTAAGGTCCTCATGTTCTGAAGGTGGGCATGGATCCTTTGATAGACCTGAAGAAGCCTCCAATGTCTCAAGACCATTTCCGAAGCCAAGCCACAACAGATTTGTTTAATTGAATTGATAATCAGCTCAAAGTCTGCTTCAATTATAATGTTATGAAGATTGTCATTCTTCGGGATTTCTAATCATTGCTCTAGGGCCATTAGTTCTGCCATATTGTTTGTGGCTCTTCCCAAACTACAATGAAAAATGTACAGAATATTTCCCTTTTCATCCCTTATCACACCCCCATAACCAGTCAGGCTTGGGTTTCCTTTTAAGGCTCCATCTATGTTACATTTCAAATAAGGATGCCAAAAGTCTTTAATAGTGACCAGTTGATCTACAATTCTTTTGTTACCCTAAGGAATAAGCCCCTGCAAGCCCAACCGAAGTAAAATCTGCACATCAGCAGCTGAAGGGGGCTTCTAGGGGGGGCTTGCAATAAAGTTCAAACCATCTCCTTGCTGTCTTAATATTTGTTCCATAATTCTCTGGGAGGAACTCTTTTGATTTTTGAAAATTCTATTATCCCGTTCTTTCTAGATATCCCAAATTAAGAAGCTTGGAGCTAAAGCCCAAGCTTTGTTTACTGTATCATACTCAGAGAAGTTTCTTCTCCAATTCCTTAGGGTGTTGGTAATGCTTTCTCTGTCCCTATCTATTTTTCTAAATATTAAGGCAATCCCATCCCACAGCGAGGAAGTAAAAATGCAGCTGTTGAGAAGGTTCTCCATGGTTTCATCTTGTAATTCACATAGCTGGCATCTGGATGGGCCAGAAACACCCCTTTTCCGGATGTTTTCCCATGTTAGAATTTTCTTATGTTGCACTAACCACATGAATAGTTTGGTTTTCATCAATCCTTGGTGCTTCCACAGTTTCTTCCAAACCCAATCCGGTCTTGTGGAATCCAACTTAAGGGTTATGTGCTTTTCCTCTTTAAGGTTAAATTTACCTTCAATGTTATTACACCATCTTAGTTGATTTGAATCTTCTGACATCAGGATCCTTCTTTGATTCAGGATGGATGTTACAGCATCAGCTTGTGCTTTCAAGATGGCAATGTTCCTGTATTCCATCTCCTTCCAGATTCTCCATTTTCCTCCACTATTATTGTGATCCCAAAATTCATTTACTCTGAGTAACCCTTTGGTGTCAGTATCATTCTTGAGATTTTTAAAGTCTTCTCTTAACAGTTTAGGTTCATGTTTCCATCTGTCCTCCCAAAACCAAGCAAGGTCTCCAGCTCTTATTTCCTAGAAACTGTTTTTTTGGATTATATCTCTATTTTCCCAAGCTTTATTCCATATGTGGGAGCCCTTTATGATACTAGGCATTCTTATATGGTCCTGGGATTGCCAATTATTTGCATATTTTTGGTTCCAAATTTGTGCCCAAGGAGCATCTAGCTCTTTTAACCATCTCCACCATAATTTTTCCCCCAACACTTTGTTTAGCACTTCAAGATCATCCAGTCCTAACCCTCCATGAGTTTTAGGTTTGCATATCTTGTCCCAGGCTACCAAGGCCCATTTTTTCTTTTCTTCCCCCTTGCCCCAAAGAAATTCTCTTTCGATATTTTTGTAGTGTTGCCTTTTGGAGCTGGAAGGCTGAAAACATGAAGATGGGTATTAATTGAAGGACAACCTTTGTGAGCACCAGCCTTCCAGCTAAATTCTAGGATCTACTTGTCCATTTTCATGCTTTATCCTGTAACTTATTAATCATAGGCTCCCAAACTATCTTGCTTAGAGGTTTATCTGTGAGAGGTACTCCCAAATATTTAGATGGTAGCATATCTCTTTGAAAGCCTAGTATTCTGGAAATATTTATTTGAATAGCAATGTTAGTGTTGAGAAAAGAAAATCTTTGATTTAGAGAGGCTTACCTTTGTACTCGCAGCCATAGCAAAGTCTTGCAGGATTTGTTTATAATCTTGCGCTTCCTTGACCGTAGGAATGCCCTGTAGCATGGTGTCATCTACAAATTGTTGATGGGTTAAAGCATGTCCGTTATTAGATAGTTTGAGACCCTGGATTTTACCTTCTTCGTTAGTAGACTTTATAGCTCGTCCTAGTCCTTCCATCATAAGAATAAAGAGAAAGCGGGAGAGAGGGTCTCCCTTCCTGAGGCCTCTTGAAGGAGTAAAGATATTAGATGGATAACCATTTACTAGAATTGAAAAACTGGAGGTAGTAACCAAGGCCATTACCCATCTCACCCAGTTGTGGTCAAATCCCTAGGCTAGAAGTATTTTCCTAATATAGGCCCAATTTAACTTATCATAAGCCTTTTCTAGGTCCAATTGCATAATCATTCCTACCTGCCTTTTACTTGTCAGAGAGTGAACCACCTCATGAGCTTGAATGATGTTGTTGAGAATTTGTCTGCCCTCCACATACCCCGTTTACTCCTTGGAAACCAGAGTTGGTAAAAGGGGTTTAAGCCTATTGGCAATTACTTTTGAAATTATTTTATACACCACATTGCATAAAGCTACAGGTCTGAATCTATCAGGTGTCATAGCATTGTCCTGTTTTGGAATCAAAGAGATGAAGGCTATGTTGAACACTTTCAAAACAATTATGTTCTTCCTGGAGTCCTTCGCCACATTCATTATATCTTGCTTGACAATGCTCCAACAAGCTTTAAAGAAACCCACATTGAAACCATTCGAGCCTTGCACTTTTCCATTCTGCATTTCTTTGGTGACTTCACTAAGCTCCTCTTCATTCACTGGCTTATTAAGATTATCATTGTCTTCTCTTGTTACAAGCTTAGGGATGTTCTTTGTGAAGTCACTGATGAATTGTGATCTGTCTACGAGAGGTTCCTCCACTATGCCTTGAAAATGTCGAACCAACACAACTTCTATGTCCTTGTGGGTATTGAACTAGTTACCTCTGGAATCCTTGATAATTGAGATCCCGTTGTGAGATTTGTGCTCCAGGGTAGATCTGTGGAAAAACCTTGTGTTTATATCTCCTTCTTTTAGCCATTGTACTCTTGACTTTTGTCTCCAAAATGTTTCCTCTTGTTTGCATAAGTCCTCCCATTCTTGTTGATGCTTGTTAGCTTGTTCATTTCTTTCCCCCTCAAAGCCTTCAGTGATTAGGGTCTGATTCATATCCTGAATTTTATTTTCAACAACTTTTTTTGCTTCAAAAATGTTGCCAAACTCATTCTTATTCCAATCCTTGAGCTTGATTTTGATATGTTTCAATCTTTTTTTCAAAATGAACATTTTGGTGCCCTGAATCTGCAATTCTTCTTTCCACCATTTTTCAATGTTGCTAATGAAGTCTGGATGTGTAAACCATATATTTTCAAACCGAAAAGGCCTATTTCTTAGGGTACCTATACAGGACGCCTCATGTTGAAGAGGCCAATGGTCCAAGCCACCAAAGGGGAGAATCCTCGTCGTCATATCAAGGCCTGTGAGCATAAGATCCTTTGGGATTATGAATCTGTCAAGCTTTGAAGCTTCTTGAGACTCTCCACCTCTTTTATTGTTCCAAGTGAAGAGGCCATTACTCATATCAGTGTCGACTAGCTTAATATTGTTAATAAAATTTTGGAAAGCTATAGAGTCTTTTCCTAGTGTTCTAGTCCCACCCTTTTTTTCTGACAGGGACCTGATCATGTTGAAGTCCCTTCCTAAAATCCATGGTATTTCTAAGTATATATCTCTCAGATCCTCTAGTGAGTTTAGTAGTCTGAGTTTTCCATCAGGCTTCTGTGGACCATAAACGTTTGTGATTAAATAAACTTCCCTGTCTCCCACAGGCTAGATAACAACTGATAAGTAGTTTCTAGATGCTTCAGCATCCACTATACTTATTCTTTGAGGGTTCCAAAGTGTGAGAATACCTCCTGTTGTTTTCTCTGCTTTGACTTCTAGAAATTCATATTTATTAAGCCATTTGCTATGTATTTCTCTTATTTTCTTTATTGAACACTTTGTCTCCTGGATGAAAATCCTATCAGGTTTCTCTTCTTTCATTCTATTGCTAAGATTCCTTTGTTTGCTTTTACTTCCTAGACCTCTAATATTCCAAGATGTGAGTTTCATTCAGCAAGATTTGTAAAAGAATAGCTAGTTAGATCTTTCATCTTACCTGAATCTATCATCAGTTTTCCACATTCTATCAACAACTCATTTTGCTTCTTTCTACCCCTTTTCCTGCCTGGGTTTCTAGGCGCTAGCCCTGTTGTGGTTTTCATGGTTTTCACCCCTTCGTTGCCCTGACTTTTGAGGTTTCTTTTACCTCTTGACCCTTTAGCCTAAGTTCTCCATAGAAACAACTGTCGCACTTTGTCGAACTCTTCTTGAGGTAATGAATCCATTCCTTTTGTGGTTCCTTGTTTTAGGAATTTTCCAGATCTAGATATTCTCTATTGAGAATATCCTGTAGTTCATGATCCTCTGTTTCCACCTCACTCAGGGTTATCTCTTGTTCCTTATCAAGTTCCATGTTACTCATCATAGTCTCCTATTGTTGGTTTATAATCTGAATCTCCTCCTTATTTTTTTCCTTTTCCTTCTCCCCTGGGCTGTCCTCCATAGCCTGATTTTCCTCTTCTAACTCCTCTTCTTCTTCTAGTACCTTGTATTTGTTCTTGCTTGTCTGCTTTTCCTCATTGTTTTCTTTTGTAGCCTTTTCCCTCCTTTACCTCTATGACCCACCTTGTGAAAGTCATCAGTATCTTTCCCTATTGTGGCTTTAGTTCTGCTTTCTGGTTTGTTGAGAGGACAGTCCCTGAATAGATGCCCATGTTCATGGTATTTGCAGCATTTGAAAGGAACATGTTCATAGTCCACCACTTGTAGCCATTCTTTGTCAAAAACTTCCAGGATCACTTCATCCGGTAGGCCTCCCGAGAGATCCATCTCCACACATATGCGAGAAAAGGAAGTGTACTTTCCCCTTCTAGTGGCCTCCGATATTCTAACAGAACGCCCTAGTTTATTTCATATAGCTGATAAAGATTCCGGTTGCCAGTAATCGAGAGGTAGGGAATAGAGTCTTACCCAAATTGGGACCGAAGTGAAAGTCTCATGCTCAGGGACAAAATTGATCCTCCAAGGCCACATATAGAGGCCTGCTGCATCATAGAAGTAGGGCCCGCCTTCAAACATCCTATCTTTGTCCTTAATGTTAGTGAAAACTACAATGAAGAAACCCTTTGAGCCAAGGTGTAGGTCTATACCCCCTTTAGATTTCTAGTGATTTTTAATCCAGGCCTGTAGTGCCTTCTCCGTTGGCCATAACCCCACGAATTTACAAATGATTGTGTAAGTCGTCATGCGATCCCTATGTGCCTGCAGCGCTGGATCACTTAAAACTACTCTGGGTGTAATAATAGTCTTAGGCTTACACGGACCATTATGTTTTTTAGTTTCTGTATTCTGATTATTTTTCTCAGCGCCTATCTTTTTTTTGACTTTTTCTCGACTATCACTCTGTTCCTGTGTGTCATTGTTGTTCTGTTCTCCTCCTTCTGAAAAACCTTTTACAATCTCCAGCAATTTCTTGCTGTGGCTGGACACTGCCTCGCTGTAGGAGGGAGTGGAGCTCCTCCCTAACGACCTTCCATGGTGTCCAACCCTTGATGTTTTCCTGTAAACCCTAGCCTCTCTAACTCTATGGATGCTTAAGTCAATGCTATTTGTGTAATCATATATATGTACTGTTTTAATATAATTCAAAACAGATAAGTTTTTTCTTAACTTAAAAAATGACAATGTCATCAAATTTCCAGATGACAAATAAGATCAATTTGAAATATTGTTATACAACAATATTTGCTTGTCAACCAAAAAAAAATTAACACGGACCAATCAACCTAAAAAATAAAATGACAAGGTTATCAAATTTCTTTTGAAACTCCAAACACCAACGTGTATTATGGTTGGACATTGATGCCAATGTTGATTTGTAGCACCTACAGAAATGGCCAAAGTAGCTCTGGTTTCTAAAGTCTTTTATGTTTAACTTGGGTTCCAAAAACATTTAACTAAATTATATTAAAATCATACCAGAATTTCATGTTCTTCTGGCCAAAAAAAGCTACGCTCATTAGACTACCGCTCTGTTT
Organism: Pinus taeda; assembly: GCA_000404065.3. NCBI lineage: Eukaryota > Viridiplantae > Streptophyta > Pinopsida > Pinales > Pinaceae > Pinus > Pinus taeda. Next base: position 66,501 of record APFE030233751.1, read on the forward strand.
TAAGGTCCATTTCGTATATGTCTGCCATTTCTACGTCTCGAAGCTGGGATATCTTACGGCATAATTCCCGCCATTTGTGACAATGTAATAAAATATTGTATCCCTACTCAAACAGGTATCGTCGTACCGAAGGATACCTGAAAAATGCGTGGCATATTTAAAATATATTTTTAACAAATATTCACGTAATGATATATCATTATGAACACGTTAAAATTTGGAATTTTAAAGCAAAGGAAATTAAATATTTTTATGTGTGAAAATTTCATTTTAAATAATTTTATTAAAATCATAATTTCCAACCTAGTCTAATCATAATCAGGCAGAGGGGCTGCTTGAAAATTTATGGGATTTTGGTTATATTTAAAGAAAATCTGGCAAGGATTTTTGTAAATCTAGCTTATAGTTGTTAAACTTCAAAATTTTAAGTGCCTTAAACTGAATCAATTTCCACTCTAAAAACACGACTCAAATTCAAAAACACTATTCAAATACTATCTTTACAAAAAAAATTGAAATAAGTAATGCAATTGTTACCATGGTCAACGTTATAGCTCAAAACCTTGACCGTGTTATCGTGCTGTGCTCAACATTATAAGTTCAAAAGCTATATACTCAAGACGGTATCAAGGCGCTCTATCTTCATTCCAGTCTGCTGGTCGATATGGCTCTGGAGAAACGACTCCACTCCATCTTCAATGGTCACAGAGTTACCATCTCCTCTACGCTGCTGCGCATCAAGGCCCTTCTGTTATACAAATCATAATGCTTTTCAGACCTGATCGCTCTATGCATCGTTATGAACTATGTGATCATTAAAATCCCTCTGTGGATGCCACTGATTACTCCAAATATGTAACTGTTTTCATTTAATCAATATGATTTTTCTTTTGAAAAAAAAAAAAGTTCAAAAGCTATATCCACATAACTTGCCGTCGCGCTGACCGGAAAACTATACTTCGCAAAACACTAAATAATTCCAATAAATTGCCAGGGCCAAATATTATACGTTTTTGACTTTTTCGTCGAATCCGGCGATACAATTTTTTTTTAAGGTGGACCGTGGACCGTGATACCTGCAGAAAAGCCCAAAGTGGCGCTGATTGCGTATTTTCCAAGTCCATTTCGTACAAGTTTGCCATTTCTAAGTCTTGTTTGGACTTGGGATACATTAAGGAACAATTCCCACCACGTGCGATTATGAGATAAAATATTGTATCTCTGCTCAAAATAGGTATCTTTGTGCTAAAAGTAAATAGGTATTTTTGTGTTAAAAGTAGAGGCAATGTATATTCACTACTTTATCTCGTCATTAATACGCAGAGGCAGTGTATGCTTACTGTGAGATAATGTATCTATTTCCATCTAAGGTGAGTATATACCGCTTTTAGTATGTACGGCTCAACAGATTTATAAATATTAGTTGCCAAAAGTAAAATATCATTACCAAATTAGCATTTTGAAAAAATATAATGGAATTTGAAAATAAAGAAAGTTAAATATTTTTTTTTTAAATTTTTTAGGAGTATAATTTTGAAATGATATAATTATATTATATTTTAAAAATTAAGATTTTTTTTTTTTTAATGTAATTTAATAACAATTTCATTAAAATAAAATTATCGTGAACGAATTTCAACTCAATCAAATATATAATTTTTCTTTATTAGATTGCTTTAAAAAAACCACTTTTTTCTTATCCTTTTAATTTTCCTACAAATATATTTTCTAATTTTTTTCATAACTACTAGTTTTTATTTGCAATTGCAAATATAATAGTGAACCTTTATAAATATTAATAATATATATACCAAATATATGCATTCATGCGCTCTCTCCCTCTATATGTTTGTTAGCATTAAAATATATTCCTTCCTCTGGTTATAAACATTTTATAATAATACACATACTATATATAGACGATGTACTGCCCTATCAAGTACCACGTCCCAAAATCCGCCAATAAATTTGGAATCTACCCCCTTGCATCAATTTGCTCTGCCCTGCACCCTGATATCAGACGAATATTCTTGCAAACAGTCCTGAAACCCTGTAACGCATAACTCGCTTCGCCATCGTGTTGCCTTTTTAACAACCCGGATAGCTTTAGCCGCCTCTCTCTAGCTATCCATCCATCTTGTTGTATTGGTAGACAAGCAAACCGGGAAAACACAAACAACACCAGTCAACATGACGGAAGCATTCCTTCAAAACTACCGACTGCAATTGCATGAGAAGGTGATAGGCAGAGGCAGGTTTGGGGTGATCAGGAAATGCCTCAACAAGCGAAGTGGTCAACAGGTCGCCTGCAAGACCATAACAAAAGCAGATCCGCAAGATTCCAACGACAGAGAATGCCTCAACAACGAAATCAGGATTATGCAGCATCTCTCAGGGCACCCCACTGTGGTTTCACTTCATGACGTTTATGAGGATGATGAGTATCTGCATCTAGTAATGGAGATGTGCTCAGGGGGAGATCTATTCGACAGAATTAGCAGGAATAATATAGTACCATTTTCCGAAGAGGAGGCAGCCACCATCCTGCAAAAGCTCATGGAAGCCATCAGTTACTGCCACTCCATGGGAATCGCCCACAGAGATATAAAGCCTGATAACATTCTCTTGGTTGATAATTCAAATTTCCTCGATCAAATCAAGCTCGCAGACTTTGGGCAGGCCTCCTTTTTCTCTCCAGGTATGTTTATTATGTTTTTGCCCCTTTCCTTGTCATACAAGTCCATGAAATTGTTGGGTATAGATGGATGAACCCCACGGTTGAAATTCTCACATTAATGAATGCAGGGCAAGGATCAATGCAAGGAATCGTGGGTACTCCGTATTATGTAGCACCGGAGGTGTTGGGAGGGAAGGATTACGGTGAGAAAGTTGATGTGTGGAGCGCAGGGGTGATCCTGTACATAATGCTGAGTGGAGTTGCCCCTTTTCCGGGAGAAACAGCACAGGATATATTTGAGGCAGTCCTGTATGGGCGCCTTCGTTTCCCAACTGATCGGTGGCTGTCAATATCTCAGTCTGCCAAGGACTTGATACGCCGGATGCTATCCAGAGACATCACCAAGAGAGTCAGCGCAGACCAAGTGCTAGGTATTCCCTCTTTCTACCATTACTAGTGAATATTGCAGCTTGCGCCTGTTGGGTTCTGTAAGATCCATGGAATTTTGATGATAGATATTTGTTTTGCTGCAGATCATCCATGGGTCACCACTCATGCCCTGCGAAGCACCGGACTGTAGAAGTCTGAAATACTGAATTGCTTCCAGCAAACGATGAGATGTCGCGTTTTAAAGCCTGTTGGAGAGATTGAGGTTTGATGCTTGCCATATCCCCTATGGGTGTGTTTTCCACCTGAGTCCTTACAACGGGCATGGTCACGTTGCTGTTAAAATTAGTGCGATGCTGAAGAACCCATTTGGTCTTTTGGATTAGGTTAATGATCCAAATCATCTGTAAGGGTTTTTTGTATGTGGAACGCAACGTCTGATATAGAAACCCTTGGTGCAATTGAAAGTGGAGTTCCGTTGAGATTGAAAAATGGGAATTGTTGCTATGTGCGGTGAGGAAATGGGGTACCGTTGGAGCGGGTCCCTGGATAATCACGGGTGCATAGTGCTTGATATACTAAGATTGCAAATATGTCAACGACAATACAGGAAAAAAAATTGTGTTTTTTTCTTTTTTCTTTTGAACTCGTGGTTAAATTCCCAATTTTATGAGTCATAAATGTTTTTGTTCATCCCAAAAATGCAAAATTCTTAGCCCTAAAAAAAAATTGAAAATGACACGAAACCGAAAGATGAGACCTAAATTAAATAGTGTCTACATAAAATTAATACTAAGAGACTCTTGAACACAACATCGTGCTGGAGATTTGTCGCCAATGTTCAAATATATACCTTGATCATTAGTTGTAGAGCTAAACGATGTCTTTACATTTCTCTAATATAATATGACCGAGAACAATGAACAGGCCCAATATAGCACCACATATTGTCAAATATGATATGGTAAATACCTGTGCTCTATTATATTTAGACAGGTATGCACACAGGACTGGATTGGGACATTACTGTACGAAGGATATACTACATGCACTGATAACTATACTGCTGTTATCTTGGATTACTGTATGAAGGATATACTACATGCACTGATAACTATACTGCTGTTATCTTGGATATTCAGATATGAAAAAGATTCATAAATATAATTTATGAATGAATATATAGTTTAACCCAAAAAAAAATATGATTGATGCATTATGATGGTAGTCACAATATAATTTATGTGAATGTTAATTTATGTGAATGTTAAATTTTGTAATGGGGTAATTTTTTTCATTGAGGAATTATGTTAATGGTTTTGTCTTTTGGAGTTTTGGTGTTTGGAATAGATTTGTAGGTAATTCCATTTATGTTTAAATTTTTGGAGGTGGCACTCATACACCCTTAGTGTAGGAGGATATAAGCAATACGAAAATAAGTACCATCACCAACTCCAATCTCTAGAATTTTAGTGTTTGAAATAGATTTGGAAATAATTCCACGAGTGTTTGGAATCCATTTACATATTTCTATTTTAAAATGACTTTCTCAATTTTATTTTATTTATATGAAAAATTACACCTCTAAAGACTTTCAAAAAGTCGCGTTATAGACTACTGCCTAAATAAGTATAGGTTAGAGATTTAATTTCTAAAAATATTCATAAAATATGGAAACATTAACAATTTAAAAAATCAATTTGAAACCTTTAATTAAAATAGTTGACATTATCATTCCCTTTTACCTGAGATAGTTGACATTATCATTCCCTTTTACCTGAGGTTCAAAGAATGTAATAGGTATTAAACCTTTCATAAATAACTAAATAAAATAGCTAGCATGGCATTCTGACTTCCAGTCTTTTCTCGCGATGAGCTTTCAGTTCTTACGAAAAAATTGCAATTTAAAGATTTTCGTTCCATTAAGAAACACAATTTATCTTTTCTGTGAACGGATTCGATTCCTGATAGCAGGTGAGAATCCTTGGCGATTTCAATAAATAAAACCCTGTGTTTTCAGGGGAAAAGAATGGCAGATTGGAAGGTTTTGTGCGTAAGCATATTCTTTGTATGCCATTGGGAGGTTAGTACTCCTGTTCTCTCTGTATGTAACTTTGATTCGATGGACGTTTGAACTGCGTCTTATCTTTTCTGAACCGATTAAAACAGTGAGGCCCTCCTCCGAATGAACTGAAGGAATACAAGTTAATTGTATAGACATGCATGAGTGGTGCGAAGCTTCGTGCCAGTGGGCTGCATGCAGGGCATTGCCAGACAAGATTCTGAACCAGACACAATTGTGCCTATTGCAAATTTCTCCACTAAGCAAACTGTAGTTGCAATCTCAGGTAATCTTCTGGAAATGGCACATGAAATCAGTTGTCCGATGACTCGGAAGTTTGGGTTAAGCAAATCTTATCTGAAACGCGTCACTGAACTTCCATTCTATTCGATTCGTTCGGGCATGGAGAAGAAAACCAACAATTTGTTACGAAGCTGGAAAAAGACCGACGACCCCCATTTAGACGAAGGTAGAAAAAAAGGACGAAGACTAAGAGGTGTGTAGAACGAATGAATGTGGGAAATATTTTTATATGAATCTGGAGGTTTGGTTAGTAGATTCTTCATGCAAATAGTATAATGTGGGTTGTGGATGAAGAGGAGTTTTGATTCCAATATACAATTACATGGAATCAGTTATGGAGGTTTCATGAAATTGAAATGAACCTTGCGGTTTTCAGAGTTCCATCCCAGCCTACCACCGAATCATGAATTCAACATGGGAGTTGTGTGCAGACACCACAATTTTTCATAGGTGGCGAATGTGTGAAATCTTTTTTTTTTCTAAATCTAATGCTCAAAGTGCAGTTTGAAATAGATTTAGCATTATCAAAATAGTTGAGACTCAAAATATTGAAATTTAATCTAAAATCTAAATTTCCAAAAACTTTTGCCAATATTTCCTAAAATCCTACATCATAGAATTTTTGAAGTTTTTCTGGTCTGATATATTCATTGTTTATAATAAAAGTATTATTTTCGTATATATAACAATTTACTCATTTTATTTAAAGATGATATAAAATTAGATTTTATAATATTCATTTTATTATGGAATTATGAATCTATCCAAATGATTTCTTATATTAATGATTTCATTTTTCATCCAATCATTAATAATATTAACCTTGTATGTGCCCAATTTCATATTAAATAGATTAAAATTATATTAAAATTTAAGTTTGTTTGTTTTGTTTTTTTAACTATGTTTATTTTGTTTATTTTAAAATTAGGTTTTATAATTAATTTATTTATATTATAAAAAAATAAGTGATGATAAATATTGATATTTACTAGTTTTATATATATATATATATATATATATTGTCATTTTTACCAACTAATCTAATAGTTTTAATTTTGTAACACTAATAAATAATATATATGACTTTTTTGTTTTATTATTCTTTAAGTTTTCTTTATCTTTACAACTCTCAAACATTTGTTTTCTCTTGACATGGTTCGAATTTAGGTAACAACTTTGGACCATATTATCTCTTAGTGTTGTGGTTGTGCTTCTTATTTGTCTAGTTTTGTGCATCTTGAATTGAAATAGAGATTGTATCGTCTCTACTACTTTGGCCTCATCTAGATATCAGTGAATACTATGTAAAACTTTCACTTTATAATGAATGAAGGTTACATTTTTTTCTTATGAAAAAACCTTGGTTAAACTTTCACATTATAATGAATGAAGGTTACATTTTTTTCTTATGAAAAAACCTTGGTTAAAAATCGATGTAATAGAGTTATTAAAGGTAAAATAAGACCAAGTTCATGAGACACATATTCCAAGCTGATTGTTGGGCAAAAACATAGTGATAGGGATCACTTGTGATTAATAAATGGTTATGGAAATTGGCAAAGACAATGGAAAAGGCAAAGAGATATCAATTGGCATTTTATTTATGAAATAATGGAAAATAGGAGAAAAGGGAGATGAACGGTCACATAATTGCATGAAGAGGAAATTGAAGGAAAAATAGAGGAACATGAATAAAATAGAGGCCTCAATGATAAAAAGGCTTATGAGGATCAATTCACAACTTTTGTCAGTTTAAGTTTTTTTCGCTTCAATTTTTGGCACTCTCGTAATATTCTTTCTCTCTCTCTCATACTCTTGCACACTTAGTGTTTCTTGGAGGATTCTGGCATACTTTGGATTTGGAGAAAGAAGACAAAGAAAAATCAGGGAAGCACTAGAGGGAAGCGAGATCAATAACTATAACGAGTTTTATTTGCACAAGTTGCATGTATGATTTCATTCCTAGTTTTAGCATGCATGGTATATGCATGTGGTTATTTGGTTATGATTTGTCATTGGCATGGAGGTTTGCCTAGATTGATAGTGGTTTTTCCTAGTCTTTCCATTTCTTGGATAACCATGGTGTTGTGGGTTTATCCATTTTTCTTCGGTTTGTGCTCATGTTCATTATGGTTATGGGTTGAGTTATTGGTTCCTCGAGCCTTGGTTGGATAAATGCTCTGGAAGCCCTAGAACAACTTGGGTTGAGTTACTAGTCCTTGAAACCTTGGTTGGACAAACACTTTGGAGCCCTTGGTGGGTTGAGTTACTAGTTGTTGTCATTGCTATAATGCCCTCCAAAATTTTGCCCTATACCCAAATTTTGCAGCCTACCTTAATCTTGCATATTATTGTCATAAACATTGAAACTCATTGTATGTGTTTTCGCTAAGTGCTTTGTTCCCATTTGCAAGAAAATCAAAGTGTCATATTTCCACATGTTAAGTGTCGCATGATGTGTATAAGCTTGTTTTGGTGGTTTCGAGGGGTTATCTTTGTTTAAATGAGTTGTTCCCACTATGTAAACATCCATCACACTCATTTCCAAAGTTTTAAGCATTGTTGCACAAGTGTCGTTACGATCGTCGCGAAGTGTATCTTTGGTGTCACACTCACAAAGTTGTCGCACTGAGGGAAGTTTGTTGTTCATGTGTCTTGGATGGTCTATGTTGTGTTGTCAAGTTTTCTAAGTGTGTGATCACAGTCATGTCTTATCATTGTTCACATAAGCTTCATTGATCCCACACTTATCGAAATTTGGAAAAACTCCCTACCAAGCAACTTAGCCTCATTCGGCCATCCTAAACTGCGCATTGCATAGTCTCAGCCCTCAAGCTTCAACCCTGCCTCTTGGAACTATGCAATGTGTAGTTCCTAACTCCTAGGACTGTGCATTGTGTAATCATAGTGCTTAAGCTCAGCCTTTGACCCTAAAAAATCGCAATTTCTCTCTCCTACCCAATCAATATTGTGCACTGTGAAATCACAAAGCTCAAGCCCCAACCCTGAGCACTTAAAATGCACAACTACGCAATCATTTGGCCTCCTCTACCTTCCAAAACTACGTAATGGGTAGAATCATTGCTCAAGCCCTCAACCTGGCTCCCTGAGCTCCCTAACCATGCAATCTTCTTGCTCAGTCCAACCTGAATTGCGCATTGCGCAGTCTCAAGGCTCAAGCCTGACCCCTGATTGCTTGAGATGCACAATTTCGCAGTCATTGAGCCTCTACCTCATCCTGCCACCCGGTGCCAGATCAGTCAGTGAATTTTCATGTAGCATGTTAGACTACGGGTTTATCATACTGATGTTGTCTTGTCATGAATGAATTATAGATGCAGGTACTCTATGATACCATGGTAGGATGATGAAAAAGGAGATGGAGAAGGGGAACATGCGAGAAGATATATTTGTAGCTAAATATATAAGCATATCAATCGAGCGAAAGTAAAGGGATGCCAGTTTGCGATCGTTGCTCAAGATTTGATTAGCCCCCTACATTGAAGAGACTATTCATTCCATTTCTCAGAGAATCCAAGAGCACAAAACAAACCTTAGACATTGTAGGACTCACTTCTCTGCTCTAGCGAAACATAATGAATTGTCGAAACGCCATATTTGTTTAGAGTATTCTAAGGTCCTCGCTAGGGTTGATCATTTTCATCACCGTAAATTAAGGGAAGCCATCAAAACTGAGAAGGGAATTAGTACTCTTAATAGGGACAATGGATGCAAGATCAGCAATTCGTGGGTCCCTTCCCTTTATTCCTAAGTCCATGGTTTTTTCTCCCCTCCTTTGTTTCCTTCTCCTGTCCTAGTTGGTGTTTGTATTTGTCTATGATCTCCTTTATTTTATTTGTTTTGATTTTTGTTTATATTGTGAATTTTGTTTATATTATTGAATTTATTGGTTTTATTAATATTATTAGTATATATTGTTTTCTCTTTCTTAATAGATATATATAGTTTTTATATCAAACAATTATTTAATATTAATATAATTTTAATATATAGAGTTATAGATAGTTGAATCTTATTATATTATACAATAAAATATTAATAATTGTAAAAGTCATTTAAGGAATGTTGTAGTAATAAAATAAAAATTAAATAAATTAAAATTTATTTATAAATAACTAATTAAATAAATTATTTGTTTTAATTATTTATTTGGATCCCTTAACGTTTTTTTTTTTTATGTTTTTTTTTTTTTTTTACCATTAAAAAATTACTGTTGCATCTATGATATAAATTGGTGATTTGTTGATCTTCCTCTCCAACCTTGTCCTGATGATGAACCTCGATAGAGGTTCGAAATGTGTCAACCCTAAGATTCCTATGTGATTTCTCTGGAAGATCTTGGCTATAATTTATATTTGCTAAATATGAATATATATTAAAAAGAAATCTATATATGAAAATATATATTCCACTAAAAAAAATGTAATTCTATTTGTGTGAGTTAAAAAAAAATTAGATAAGCAGGTGCCTTCAACAATACAATAGCTCGTAGCTCTATAAAGGGGGATATCCTCCAAAAAAAAAACTAGAAAACCAAAAATATCTATATGAACTCTCCATCCCACTTTCCAAATCAGTACATATACAAATTCCTTTATATGATTCATCCAATAATGTGCTATCTCACAAAATAACTTATCAACCTTCATGAGGAGCATCATTTACATCAATGAAATTCTAAAGCATAGAGAAAATATCAATGAGAAGAAAATTTAAATTGTGTAATTTTTTTTAATTATTCCCAAGAGTTGAGAAGATATTCTTGATATTGTCCCTCTTCTTTTCTAGAGACCTTGCATGAGACTCAGTCCATACACAATCTAGTTTCTGAGAGGGCCCCTATTTTAGAGTTCATGTGCCTATTAACATGATCAAAAGAGATCTCAAAAGAACCTCTCATTTGACACAGTTTTTGAAACAGATTTAGAAGAGAATTATTTTTAATCTATGTTGTCCCCAACATCCACTTAATAACATTTTGAGAGCCCCCATAAATGTTCGATTTTTAAATCCCCTGGTCTCTAGCAAGCTGAAGCACAATTTTAATAGAAAATAATTTTGCATAGTTTTTGGAAGCATGTCCAATGTTTGTAGATATGGAGAAGGAGATATTTGAATTAATGTTGAGAATTCCTCGAGCCCCTTCTACTAGTGGTGAGCCTTGCATTGCACCATCAAAGAAGGCCCAAGGTTTGTCCGTTTTGTTTCTACTTCTTGCAGAGGGGAGTAATGCTTTTCTTTGGAAATATGAATTGAAGCTTTGCTTATTATCAAGTATTTTATGGCTTCCCTACTATAATTTGGTACTTTTCCTTCCAAAGTTGCATAATTTCTTTCCAACTAGATCACACAGGATACTAGAAGCAGTAATTCTATGAAATTAGAATTTTTTTTTATGTTATGAAGCCATATTTTTGGTTCTCTTCAATGGATAGCTCATCCCAAGAGGATTGTTGTCCTTATAATTGATTTAAATCTTTCCAAACATCTTGTGTGAAAGAGAACTGGATGAACAAATGGTTTAATGTTTATGAATCAACTCTACATAAATGACAAATACCAGATCTAGTGAAAGATATTTTCATCAAATTATCTCAATTTGTGCTTTTTTTTCTAAGCAGTAACCACATGGAAAGTTTAGATTTGTGCGAGAAGTATAGTTTCCATAAGAAGCTCCCCCACCATGGAGGATTCAAGGAAACATTAGAAGATGCAATTGTTAGATACCCAAATTTTGGCGCATATACTCCTCCTTGGCACAAAGTCTAAATGAGACTATATTCGTTGTAAAAAATGGAGACGTTTGAGAATTTTAGTCCCTTGAGGAAGAGATTCCAAGCTTCTACATTAACTTCTCTTAGATGCAAGGATAGATAACCATTCTCGATATCCATTATGATTATTGGGGACAACTATTTGGTCAAGTGTATACCACCCCTCTTTTTTTATGGAGTGGATTAGAGGTTCCAATAGAATATGTTAATGTTGACTACCTATCCATGGATCTCTCCCAATTTGAATTTTAGTTTTGTTACTAGACTTTGAGCATGGGAAGTCCCCAATTAGAGGAGAAGCTTTTATGATTGTTTTCCATATTATAGAATCATTTTTAACATATTTTCATGGGGTTATGATCTAGTCCATTATAGAAATGGGACAAATATACTTTTGATGGATGACTTAGGCCCATAATCCTCGTCCTTGTATTAGCCTCCATACTCCCTTTGCAACTAATGCTTTAGACAACCAACTGATGTTTCTAAATCCCCAGCCTGCTTAACCTTTTAGAATGGCTATAGATTTCCATGTAGTGAGGGAAAAGGTTTTCCATTCTTCCTTCCCTGCCCATAATAATCATCTAGTTATTTGCTTTAATTCTTGAAGGATACCAAGAGGGATCCAAATTAGAGAGGCCCAAAAGACAAGAGTTGCTTATAAGACTAGCTTACATATAACTAGTCTCCCTGTCTTGGAAATCCATTTGTTGCACCGTGTTCACACTCTTATTTCCACCTTTTTTAGAAGCCACCTCCATTTGATTTCTGATATTTATTTGGTTTTAGGTGAAACCAAGATATTTAATACTCGATTCCATTGTCGAAACTACAGAAAAAATGAGATCCTCCACTATCGATCTCTCTCTGGCTGAGACCCCTATCCTATTATGGTGGATTTTGTAGAATTTGTGGCCATACTTACAACCTCAAAGAAGAGATCCAACAGGGATTTTATAAAGTGGATATGGGATAAATTTGCCCCAAAATATCATAATATCATCTACAATTACCAAATGAGAAAGAATTCAGTGTTGGGATATGGAAACCCCTTTGAATCCTCCTTTGAATTTTGCATCATTAATTTTTTTGCTTATACCTTATTCCACAAGGAGAAAAAAAAAGGAGGGAAAGGGGACATCCTTGCATTAGTCCTCTTTCCTCGTGGAAGAAAAGGGAGGCAACTTCATTAATCAGAAGAGCAAATGAGGCCAAGCTAATAAGGTTTGTTACCCAAGCGACAAAGGAATGGAATAATCCTAATTTGATTAGGGGTACTCTTAAGTAGACCAAATTTGCTTGATCAAAGGATTTTAACTGATCAACATTATACATTTAAGCTTTCTAATTTTTGTATGGATGGAATGAAGGAATTCATGGGCTAGATCGATGGCTTCATGTATTTGGAAACTTTGAAGGAACCCAAATTGTATTTGAGAAATTATGTTCAAAATAATTTATTTTAGCCATTGAGGTGTGATTTTAGAAACAATCTTAGAGATGGAGTTGTAAAGAGAGATCATATGAAAAGATTCAAAGGTGGGCAGAGAATGAAATTTAGGTATTAGAGTAATAAAGGTGGAGTTAGAAGGGGCAAGTATTGTCCCTGAGGATCTAGAGTATTCCACCACAACAAGTAAATCATCAACAATGAAATTGTAAAATTCCAAATAGAATTCAATTGGTAATCCATCCAACCTAGAATTTTCTCTTTTAGAAAACTATGTAGAACCATTTATAATTCTTCTTTTGAGATCTCTTCCATTAGAGAGGAATTCCCTTCTTGAGTTATGAATAATGGAAATAGTCGAGCTACCTCTGGGATTTGATGAGCATTGGCTCTATTTGGTTGTGAGTATATATCCTTGAAATATCGACAACCTTCAGAGGAGATGTCCTTAAAACAGGTTGTTGAGGATCCATCAACTTTTTTGAATTCCTAGATAATGTTTGTTGATTTTCTATGATTGGTTGTCCTATGAAAATATTTGATATTTCCATCCCCTACTTGAAGCCATATGGATCTACTCTTCATTCTGCATTCTTTCTCCTTTCTCACAAGCATTTTCATCTTACAAAACAAAAATTACATATAAATAAAATACTATGAACTACTTTCTTTATTTTTTGAAAGTTAGTATCATCTTTCTATTAATCAGTGAAAAACATGTTACAATTCTTTCTTCTATCCTTGATGTTCCGTATTTATTTTGATAGTTGTTAGTATAGGTGTTGAGAGAAGGATCATGTCAATAAAACCAAGATCATGATCTCAAATATGGAATCCTACACATAAAAAGAAACTAAGATTTGATAGATATCTAAGTCAAAACTTGCCTTGCCCTTGGAGAGAAACTATGTGCAGTGTTTTAAACTTATACAACCATAAAAACTAAAGAGACTAAATTATAAAACCAGAAAGGAGACCAGGAGATTAGAGCATTTCGGGGTGCTTTGGCTCATTAGAGAGGTTTATGTGAGACTCTTTGGAGGTTCTTGGTGTTCTCCCCATTACCCTCCCTCCATACTTTTTTTCCAACCAAGAAACAAGGGGAAATTAGGAACTTGTTTTTACTCTTGAGTGCCTACAAATTTGTACAATGCAACTACTCTCCTCGTCCCAAAACAACAATGCTTGGGAAACAAAGCCCTTTTTATGAAAATATAATTCCTTGATTTGTTGAAATATTGTGTCTTGGGTACACGAGGTGCTTGCGTCCTTGACAAACTCTACAATCTCAACCTCCATCTAGCCTTTCTCAATTATTTTCTTGGCATCCCTAGCTCTTCATTCAAGCTTATGAATGCAGCAACGTTGTCTCAAGGAAGTGGATATATGGAATATAATGGTTGCAACCTTTGCATCTGTCTCTGCCTTGAAATTGGGAACCGGCCAACCATGGTTTGTTTCCCCTTGTTCCTATGGTGTTCCATGCTTACAATTAGAGTAATTCATTGCATTCATTGCTCTAACAATTATCATACTGAGTGACACTCCATAGAGATAGAGAGAAAATGAACAAACCAAATTATAGAGCATGATTAGCTCGAAGGGAAGTTATTGTATATGGTGCCTTCCTTGACAATGACACTTCTAGGCATCATTTCTAGCATAAGGTTGACCCTTCGCATGTAAGGATTAAACTAGCCAGATTTCCTCATTATTCAACAACCGTGCAAGCCTTAATATGGTTGCTCCTAGATACCTCATAAGTGGTGGATTGAGTGTTAAGGATTAATATGAGGGACCAAGCCACATGCAAATCCTCTCAAACACATAAAAACAATTGTGGAAACATGTGGTTGTAGATCACACCCTGGTGGGGTCTATAAACCTGTTTTTCCAAATAATCAAAAAATATATTTAAGAGATTTAATATTTTTATATATCAAATTAAAATAAATTATGTTTATAATATATATGATTTTGTATTTTTTGAAAGGGGAGTGTAAACATTTTAGAATTGATTTTATTTGCATAAATATCATTTTTAATGAAATTATAATTTTCTATTATTTAAATTTATATTATAATTGTAAATGTAGAAATAAATTTAATACTTCAAAAAATATTGGAAATATATAATTTTGATAATTTAAATTTATCATTTTAATAATTTATAATTAGATTCTATTAAAATTAATTCGGTTCAAGTACCTTAAGAATAAGGACTTTACCTATTGGATGAGACAGGGATCAATTGGGAAAAGAATTAGATCCAAGATATGGAACAACTTCAACAAGGTAAAAGACATTTTACTTCAGAACATCTCATGGCTTTTCGGTACAGGAAATATAATTATTTTGGGCAAAGACCGTATTTTAGGATCTTTTGAGGACCCACTTGGTACAACAGAATTAACAAATTACCTGAATAGGAAAGGCATATTTGTTTTGAACCGGATGATCAGTGAATGGAGTGGCAATATTCCAATCTGGTTGGACCCCGTCCATCTGAACCTCACAGGATAGTGCGAGCTGGAATGGAGCTAGCTTGTAAAATATTTAAAAGACATAGGCATATGTTATGATAGCAAAGGGGATCACATTTCCTGGGCGGGAAAAAAGAATAAATCTAGAGAGATTGAAGTGGCGGATTTCTATTTCAAATTTTGTATGAAGGAGCTACAGATTTCGGATAGGTGTTGGTTTTATAAATTCTGGAAAACAAATATTCCCATTAAGATTATTATTTTCCTATGGTTAAAATCGTAGAATAAGAATCTTACATGGTAAAATTTGCAGAAGAGGAATCAACACGGACTTGGGATATGCTACCTATGTAGGAAAGGAGAGGATAATTGTCATTTATTCTTACACTGTCCAAGCTCTATAAGCATCTAGAAGTACTTCACTACCAATAAGAAGATGCCATACATTCATTTTAACACAATTAATGAATGTTTAAAATGGTGGAGTACACAATGCTCCAATTGGCGATCGCTCTCACTGGTTGTCTTCTGGGAGATCTGGAAAGGTCACAATCACCTGATCTTTGGAACTAGAATATGGAGAGAAGACTTGATTTGTGAGTACATAGAACAGTGGACAAAATCGGATTAGGGAGATGGCACCAAGCAAAAAGAAAAAGAAGATAAAGGGATGGTATAGGATATCAACTACCCGACTGGTTTTTTTGATGGGGCATCACAGGGATGGAGATGTGGATGTGGAATTTGGTTAAAGGATACAGAAGATCAAGAATACTGGATACACTGGAATGCGGGAAGGGGACAAGTGCGAAGGTCGAAGCAATTGCCTTATGGGGACTACTATGGATTACCAAATTTTTGGATATTCCACAAATACAAATATATGGAGATTCCAGATGTATTGTAGATCGCATTTTGGGGAAGAATAATATCCAACAAAACTCCCTACAAGGCTGGTTGAACTGCATTCAAAGCCTATGGAGCACTCTTGAGAAATCTTCCATACAACACATCAGTAGAGCTTACAACAAGAACGCAGATGAAATGTCAAAAAATGGACTAATGGCCACAAAAGAAGGTATGCACATCCATATAAAAATGGGGACAACAATGACACAACCAGGAAGCATTGACACGACAAGATAGAGCTCTACATTCCTTGTCGGCGGAGCAATACATCAGCACAGACAAGTACTTTGAAACAATTTTTGTATTACTTTTTTGTAGATGTTTTGTAAATGGTCTTGTATAAAAAAGACAAATGATAGATCGCTATATAGATTGCTATATATGGAACAAGCTCTAGAAAATATGTGTATTACTGTTTTCTCTATTTCATCCTGAGAATCAGCGAAATATCTAAAAAATGGCAGATGCTGTTGTAAGGAGTATATATTTAGTTTCCTCATCCAGAAAATGGCAGATGCTAATGTATGGAGTATATATTTAATATCGTGATCACCTGGATAATGGGTATCCTATTAGAACTATAATGTTGTTTGTGTCATCATATATATGTATTACTTTAATATAATTCAATTTCTTGATCAGCTAGATAATGGGTATCCTATCAGAATTATGATGTTGTTTGTGTCATATTTTTTGTGCTTAAGCAAGAGTCGATCCTTTTTTCCATTAATTTGTATAAAGTAATTACATAAAATATAAAAAATCTAGATTTCTAGAACTTACACACAGGAAAAGAGGAACACTAAAGCAAGTGTCCCCTCCCGACTAGAAGTGAGCAAAAGAGGAGCAATGAACCACAAAAAAGAAGATGGATTGCCCACTACGGAAACCTAGGCTAGCGATCCGCCAACATGCACGGTGAACCTAGGCCGTTGATTCACTGCTATTAGATGCAACGGTGGAGAGACATATTGGGTAAAGAAGAAGCTGAGAGAATACCCGCCTGATGTAAGTAGTATTCTCTCTCCTACTGAAGCCACATGTTCAGGGATGAGTGGCGCCGGGCTCAATTCAAGAAAACCGCTTCCGATGTTGAAGGCGCCCGATGAATCGGAAACCACCTTGAGGGTGGTATAGAATGAAAAGTGGTGGACCTAAAGATGGATTAACTTTGGTATAAAGAAAATTTCGAGTCCGTTGAGGGGGCATCAGATAAAACTCGGACCCACCAACCCACTCAATGAATCTTGGCCATTGATCCTTATTTGCTTGAACCAACGGTTGAAAGGGATATCGGATGATTAAGTAGCAAGAGGAATACCCGCTCGATATAGGCGGTTTTCTCTGTCCTTCCTGGGACATGTGTTGATCGATGAGAGGCATCGGGTTTATATCTAGAAAACCGCTTCGGGTATTGAGGCCGTTCGAAAACTCGTAAACCATCTTGCCTGTGGTTTGGCTCACAATATCACCGGTCCATTGCACCCATTGCCTACCAAACATCAGAGAGCCGTGAACTCGCCCCTGCCACCTGCTATTGTAGGAATTCTACGACTTCTTCTGACTGGAAGCCCTCCACTCCATCTCCCTAAGAACCCTGGGTCTAAGCTGATCTGTGCTAATATATCTGATAAAGGATTGACTGCTCCTTTCTAAATTCATCCAAGATCAAATATCTACAAAACCCCAACTTATGCAATCTACTGGAATCCCCTGTTCTGATAAAGTTCTCAGTCTACATTTGCTTGGCTGAGACAATCATCCCTCAACCTGCCCTGGGGAACCTCATACCATCTGTACTTATTGCTACTCTTAGAACAGAGACGACCTTTATTAGCTAATATATCTGCTAATTTATTGGCAGTCCGTCACACATGCTTGAAACTTAAGGTCCTCATGTTCTGAAGGTGGGCATGGATCCTTTGATAGACCTGAAGAAGCCTCCAATGTCTTGAGACTTTTTCCGGAGCCAAGCCACAACAGATTCATTTAACTGAATTGATAATCAACTCAAAGTCTGCTTCAATTATAATGTTTTGAAGATTGTCATTCTTTAGGATTTCTAAACATTGCTTTAGGGCCATTAGTTCTGCCATATTGTTTGTGGCTCTTCCCAAATTACAATGAAAAATGTACAGAATACTGCCCTTTTCATCCCTTATCACACCCCCATAACCAGCCAGGCCCGAGTTTCCTTTTGAGGCTCCATCTATGATACATTTCAAATATCCCTGAGGGGGAGGATGCTAGAAGTCTTTATTAGTGACCACCTGATCTACAATTCTTTTGTTACCCTGAGGAATAAGCCCCTGCAAACCTAACCAAAGTAGAATCTGCACATCAACAGCTGAAGGGGGGTTCTTAGGGGGGGCTTGCAATAAAGTTCAAACCATCTCCTTGAGTTGTCTTAATATTTGTTCCATAATTCTCTGGGAGGAACTCTTTTGATTTTTGAAAATTCTATTATTGCGTTCTTTCCACACATCCCAAATTAAGAAGCTTGGAGCTAAAGCCCAAGCTTTGTTTACTGTATCATACTCAGATAAGTTTCTTCTCCAATTCCTTAGGGTGTTGGTAATGCTTCCTCTGTCCCTATCTATTTGTCTGAATATTAAGGCAATCCCATCCCATAGCGAGGAAGTAAAAATGCAGTTGTTGAGAAGGTGCTCCATGGTTTCATCTTGTAGTTCACATAGCTGGCATCTGGATGGGACAGAAACACCCCTTTTCTGGATGTTTTCCCATGTCAAAATTTTCTTATGATGCACTCACCACATGAGTAGTTTGGTTTTCATCCATCCTTGGTGCTTCCACAATTCCTTCCAAACCCAATCCAGTTTTGTGGAATCCAACTTAAGGGTTACACGCTTTTCATCTTTAAGGTTAACGTTACCTTCATTGTTATTACCCCATCTTAGTTGATCTAAATCTTCTGATATCAGGATCCTTCTTTGATTCAGGATGGTGGTTAGAGCATCAACTTGTGCTTTCAAGGTGGCATTGTTCCTGTATTCCATCTCCTTCCAGATTCTCCATTTTCCTCTGCTATTATTGTGATCCCAAAATTCATTTACTCTGAGTAACCCTTTGGTGTCAGTATCATTATCAAGATTTTTAAAGTCTTCTCTTAACAGTTTAGGTTCCTTTTTCCATCTTTCCTCCCAAAACCAAGCGAGGTCTCCAGCTCTTATTTCCAAAAAACTATTTTTTAGGATTATATCTATGTTTTCCCAAGCTTTATTCCATATGTGGGAGCCCTTTATGATACCAGACGTTCTTATATGGTCCTGGGCTTGCCAATTATTTGCATATTTTTGGTTCCAAATTTGTGCCCAAGGAGCATCTGGCTCTTTTAACCATCTCCACCATAATTTTTCCCCCAACACTTTGTTTAGCACTTCAGGATCATCCAATCCTAACCCTCCATGAGTTTTAGGTTTGCATATCTTGTCCCAAGCTACCAAGGCCCATTTTTTCTTTTCTTCCCCTTTGCCCCAAAGAAAATCTCTTTGGATATTTCTGTAGTGTTGCATAACCCCTTTTGAAGCTGGAAGGGCTGAAAACATGAAGATGGGGATTGATTGAAGGACAACCTTTGTGAGCACCAACCTTCCAGCTAAATTCAAGGATCTGCTTGTCCATTTTCGTGCTTTATCCTGTAACTTATTAATCATAGGCTCCGAAACTATCTTGCTCAGAGGTTTATCTGTGAGAGGTACTCCCAGATATTTGGATGGTAGCATATCTCTTTGAAAGCTTGGTATTATAGAAATATTTATTTGAATAGCAATGTTAGTGTTGAAAAAAGAAAATCTTTGATTTAGAGAGTTTTACCTATGTACTCGTAGCCATAGCAAAGTCTCGCAGGATTTGTTTATAAGCTTACGCTTCATTGACAGTAGGAATGCCCTATAGCATGGTGTCATCTAGAAATCGTTGATGGGATAAAGCATGTCCATTCTCAAATAGTTTGAGACCCTGGAGTTTACCTTCTTCTTTAGCAGACTTGATAGCTTATCCTAGTCCTTCCATCATAAGAATGAAGAGAAAGGGGGAGAGAGGGTCTCCCTGCCTAAGGCCTTTTGAAGGAGTAAATATCTTAGATGGAGAACCATTTACTAGAATTGAAAAACTGGAGGTAGTAACCAAGGCCATTACCCATCTCACCTAGTTGTGGTCAAATCCATAGGCTAGAAGTATTTTCCTAATATAGTCCCAATTTAACTTATTATAAGCCTTTTCGAGGTCCAATTGCATAATCATTCTTGCTTGCATTTTACTTGTCAGAGAGTGAACCACCTCACGAGCTTGAATGATGTTGTTGAGAATTTTTCTGCCCTCCACATACCCCATTTGCTCCCTGGAAACCAGATTTGGTAAAAGGGGTTTAACCCTATTGGCAATTACTTTTGAAATTATTTTATACACCACATTGCATAAAGCTATAGGTCTCAATCTATCAAGTGTCATAGCATTGTCATGTTTTGGAATCAAGGAGATGAAGGCTGTGTTGAACGCTTTCAAAATAGTTCTGTTCTTCCTAGAGTCCTCCAACACATTCATTATATCTTGCTTGACAATGCTCCAACAAGCTTTAAAGAAACCCACATTGAAACCATCCGGGCCTGGCGCTTTTCCATTGTACATTTCTTTGATGACTTCACTGAGCTTTGCTTCATTCACTGGCTTATTAAGATTATGATTGTCTTCTCTTGTTACAAGCTTAGGGATGTGCTTTGTGAAGTCACTGATGAATTGTGATCTATCTACAAGAGGTTCCTTCGCTATGCATTGAAAATGTTGAACCAACACAACTTCTATGTTCTTGTGGGTATTGAATTGGTTACCTATGGAATCCTTGATAGTTGAGATCCTGTTGTGAGATCTGTGCTCCAGGGTAGATCTGTGGAAAAACCTTGTGTTTCTATCTCCTTCTTTTAGCCATTGTACTCTTGACTTTTGTCTCCAAAATGTTTCCTCTTGTTTGCATAAGTCCTCCCATTCCTGTTGATGCTTGTTAGCTTGTTCATTTCTTTCCCCCTGAAAGACTTTAGTGATTAGGGTCCAATTCATATCCTGAATTTCCTTTTCAACAGCTTTTTTTGCTTCAAAAATGTTGCCAAACTCATTCTTATGCCAATCCTTGAGCCTGATTTTGATATGTTTCAATATTTTTTGCAAATGAACATTTTTGTGCCCTGAATTTGCAATTCTTCTTTCCACCATTTTTCAATGTTGCTAATGAAGTCTGGATGTGTAAGCTATATATTTTCAAACCGAAAAGGTCTATTTCTTAGGGTATCTATACAGGACTCCTCAAGTTGAAGAGGCCAATGGTCCGAGCCACCGAAGGGGAGAATCCTTGTCATCATATCAAGGCCTGTGAGCATAAGATCCTCTGAGACTATGAATCTGTCAAGCTTTGAAGCTACTTGAGACTCTCCGCCTCTTTTATTGTTCCAGGTGAAGAGGCCATTACTCGTATTAGTGTCGACTAGCTTCATATTGTTAATAAAATTCTAGAAAGCTATTCCGACAGGGACCTGATCATGTTGAAGTCCCCTCCTAAAATCCATGGTATTTCTAAGTATCTATTTCTCGGATCCTCTAGTGAGTCTAGTAGTCTGAGTTTATCATCAGGCTTCTGTGGACCATAAACGTTTGTGATTAAATAAACTTCCTTGTCTCCCACACGCTGGATAACCATTGATAAGTAGTTTCTAGATGCTTCAGCATCCACTATACTTATTCTTTGAGGTTTCCAAAGTGTGAGAATACCTCTTGTTGTTTTGTCTGCTTTGACTTCTAGAAATTCATATTTATTAAGCCATTTTCTATGTATTTCTCTTATTTTTTTTATTAAACACTTGGTCCCCTGGATGAAAATCATATCAGGTTTCTCTTCTTTCATTCTATTGATAAGATTCCTTTGTTTCCTTTTACTTCCTAGACCTCCAATATTCCAAGATGTGAGCTTCATTCAATAAGATTTGTAAAAGAATAGTTGGTTAGATCTTTCATCTTACCTGAATCTATCATTAGTTTTCCACATTCTATCAACAGCTTGTTTTGCTTCTTTCCACCCCTTTTCCTGCTTGGGTTTCTGGGTGCTAGTCCTATTGTGGTTTTCATGGTTTTCACCCCTTCGTTGCCCTAAATTTTGAGGTTTCTTTTACCTCCCGATCCTTTAGCCTGAGTTCTCCATAGAAACAATTGTTGTACTCTGTCGAACTCTTCTTGAGGTAATGAATACATTCCTTCTGTGGTTCCCTGTTTTAGGAATTTTTCTAGATCTAGATGTTCTCTGTCGAGAATATCCTGTAGTTCATGATCCTCCGTTTCCACCTCACTTAGGGTTATCTCTTGTTCCTTATCAAGTTCCATGTTACTCATCATAGTCTCATGTTGTTGGTTTATAATCTGAATCTCCTCCTTATTTTTTTCCTTTTCCTTCTCCCCTGGGCTGTCCTCCATAGCCTGATTTGCCTCTTCTAACTCCTCTTCTTCTTCTAGTACCTTGTATCTGTTCTGGCTTGTTTGCTTTTCCTCATTGTTTTTTTTTGTAGCCTTTTCCCTCCTTTACCTCTATTACCCACCTTGTGAAAGCCATCAGTATCTTTCCCTACTATGGCTTTAGTTATGCTTTCTGATTTGTTGAGAGGGCAATCCCTGAATAGATGCCCATGTTCATGGAATTTGCAGCATCTGAAAGGAACATGTTCATAGTCCACCGCTTGTACCCATTATTTGTCAAAAACTTCCAGGATCACTTCATCCGGTAGGGCTCCCGAGAGATCCATCTCCACACATGTGCGAGCAAAGGAAGTGTACTTTCTCCTTCCAGTGGCCTCCGATATTCTAACAAAACACCCTAGTTTATTTCCTATAGTTGATAAAGATTCTAGTTGCTAGCAATCGAGAGGTAGGGAATAGAGTCTTACCCAAATTGGGACCAAAGTGAAAGTCTCACGCTCCGTGACAAAATTCATTCTCCAAGGCCACATATAGAGGCCTGCTGCAGCATAGAAGTAGGGCCCGCCTTCGAACATCCTATTTAATGTTAGTGAAAACTACAATGAAGAAACCCTTTGAGCCAAGGTGTAGGTCTATACCCCCTTTAGGTCTCTAGTGATTTTTAATCCAAGCCTGTAGCGCCTTCTCCATTGGCCATAACCCCACGAATTTACAAATGATTGTGTAAGTCGTCATGTGATCCCTATGTGCCTGCAGTGTTGGATCACTTAAAACTACTCTGGGTGTAATAGTAGTCTTAGGCTTACACGGACCATTATGTTTTTTAGTTTTGTATTCTGATTATTTTTCTCGGCTCCTATCTCTTTTTTTACTTTTTCTCGACTATCACTCTGTTCCTATGTGTCTTTGTTGCTTTGTTCTCCTCCTTCTAAAAACCCTTTTACAGTCTCCAACCGTTTCTTGCCGCGGCTGGACACTGCCTAGTTGTAGGAGGGAGTGGAGCTCCCCCCTACAACCTTCCATGGTGTCCAACCCTTGATGTTTTCGTGTAAACCCTAGCCTCTCTAACCTTATGGATGCTTCAAGTCAATGTTGTTTGTATCATCACTTATATGTACTGTTTTAATATAATTCAAAACAGATGGGTTTTTTCCTATGAAAAAGATGACAAGGTCATCAAATTTCCATATTACAAATAAGATAAATTTGAAATATTGTATTACAACAATATTTGCTTGTCAACCAAAAAAATTAACACGGACCAGTCAACTTAAAAAATAAAATGACAAGGTTATCAAATTTCTTTTAAAACTCCAAACACCAACGTGTATTATGGTTGGACATTGATGCCATTGTTGATTTGTAGCACCTAAAGAAATGGCCAAAGTAGCTCGGGTTTCTAAAGTCTTTTATGTTTAACTTGGATTTCAAAAACATTTAACTAAATTATATTAAAATCATACCAGAATTTCATGTTCTTCTGGCCAAAAAAACCACGCTCATTAGACTACCGCTCTGTTTAAGGTCCATTTCGTATATGTCTGCCATTTCTACGTCTAGAAGCAGTGATATCTTACGGCACAATTCCCGCCATGTGTGACAATGTAATAAAATATTGTATCCCTACTCAAAACAGGTATCGAAGTACCGAAGGATACCTGAAAAATGCGTGGCATCATTTAAAATATATTTTTAACAAATATTCACGTAATGATATATCATTATGAACACGTTTAAAATTTGGAATTAAGCAAAGGAAATTAAATATTTTAATGTGCGAAAATTTCATTTTAAATCATTTTATTAAAATCATAATTTAGAAGCATAGTTTAATTAGGCAGAGGGGCTATCCGAAAAGTGATTGGAAATTCCGGTCATATTTAAAGAAAATTTGGCAAGCATTTTTGTAAATCTAGCTTATAGTTGTTAAACTTCAAAATTTTAAGTGCTTTAAACTGAATCTATTTCCACAATCAAAAACACGACTCAAATTCAAAAACACTATTCAAATACTGTCTTTACAAATTTTTTTAAATTTCTTTATCCAAATTCCAGCCACTTTAGTAAATTCCTCCGCCCTGTTACATGACTCCATTTCAAAGTAATGCAATTGTTACAGTGTTGAACGTTATAGCTCAAAAGCTTGACCGTGTTATCGTGCCTCTGTGAGTCTTTACTGTGCTCAACATTGTAAGTTCAAATCCACATAACTTGCAGTCGCATAGACACTAAATAAATTCCAAAAAATTGCCAAGGCCAAATATTATACGTTTTTGACTTTTTCGTCGAATCCGGCGATACATTTTTTTTAGGTACACACTTTTATGGGTGGACCGTGATACCGGCAGAAAAGCCCAAAGTGGCGCTGATTGCCTATTTTCCAAGTCCATTTCGTACAAATTTGCCATTTCTAAGTCTTGGTTGGACTTGGGATACATTAAGGAACAATTCCCACCACGTGCAATTCTGAGATAAAATATTGTATCTCTGCTCAAAATAGGTATCTTTGTGCTAAAAGTAAATAGGTATCTTTGTGTTAAAAGTAGAGGCAAGGTATATTCACTACTTTATCTGGTCATTAATACGCAGAGGCAGTGTATGCTTACTGTGAGATAATGTATCTATTTCAATCTAAGGTGAGTATATACCGCCTTTAGTATGTAGGGTTCAATAGATTTATAAATATTAGTTGTAAAAGTAAAATATTATTACCAAATTAGCATTTTGAAAAAAATATAATGGAATTTGAAAATAAAGAAAGTTAAATACTTTTATATTATAAAAGTTTATTAGGTTTATAATTTTGAAATGATGTAATTATTATTATTATTTAAAAATTAAGATTTTTTATATTTTAATATAATTTAATAACAATTTCATTAAAATAAAATTATCTTCAACGAATTTCAACTCAATCAAATATATAATTTTTCTTTATTTAAATTACTTTAAAAAAAAACACTTTTTCTTATCCTTTTAATTATCCTACAAATATATTTTCTAATTTTTTTCATAACTACTAGTTTTATTTACAAATATAAATACTGAACCTTTATAATAATTTAATAATATATATACCAAATATATGCATTCATGCGCTCTCTCCCTCTATATGTTTGTTAGCATTAAAGTATATTCCTTCCTTTGGTTCTAAACATTTTATAATAATACACATACTATATATACACGATGTACTGCCCTATTTCCTCCCACGATCAAGTACCACGTCGCAAAATCCGTCAATAAATTTGGAATCTACCGCCTTACATCAATTTGCTCTGCCCTGCAGCCTAATATCAGAGGAATATTCTTGCAAACAGTCCTGAAACCCTGTAACGCATAACTCGCTTCGCCATCGTGTTGCCTTTTTAATAACCCGGACAGCTTTAGCCGCCTCTCTCTAGCTATCCATCTATCTTGTTGTATTGGTAGACAAGCAAACCAGGAACACACAAACAACACCACGGAAGCGTTCCTTCAAAACTACCGATTGCAATTGCATGAGAAGGTGATAGGCAGAGGCAGGTTCGGGGTGATCAGGAAATGCCTTAATAAGCGAAGTGGTCAATGTAAGGACTCTGGACACCGCATATCTCCACAATGGTATGATATTGTCCACTTTCGGCCTAAGCCCTCATGGATTTGCTTTTGGACTTACCCCAAAAGGCCTCATACCAATGGAGATATTTGTCCATCTTTATATACCCATGATCCTTCCCACTTCTAGTCAATGTGGGACTTTGGTCGTATACACAACAATCTTCCCCTCGAACAAAGGACCATCGAGCCTCCCCTCAAACGATTATCCATCCGTCCACTCTCTACCAACCAGGATTCTCCGCTCCAATGCGTTGGAAAGCACACGCCTTACATGGAACACCACCTGCCTCGAGAGCTTGCTCTATCCCAGGTCATCTCCTCTTCACCATGTTGGGACCAAGACACGTCCATGAAGAATCTGGAGCACACCGCCTGTCTAACCGAGCTCATCCACGGATCCCATCGTGATATTACCGGGGCCCACCACCTTCGTTCGGCATTCCGAGGATTCATCCACTTTGCTAACTTCGGGGCATGGCTCTGATACCACTTGTAAGGACTCTAGACACCGCATATCTCCACAATGGTATGATATTGTCCACTTTCGGCCTAAGCCCTCATGGATTTGCTTTTGGACTTACCCCAAAAGGCTTCATACCAATGGAGATATTTGTCCATCCTTATATACCCATGATCCTCCCCACTTCTAGTGAATGTGGGACTTTGGTCGTATACCCAACAGTCAACAGGTCGCCTGCAAGACCATAACAAAAGCAGATCTACAAGATTCCAACGACAGAGAATGTCTCAACAACGAAATCAGGATCAATGCCTCAATAATGAAATCAAGATCATGTAGCATCTCTCAGGGCACCCCACTGTGGTTTCACTTCATGACGTTTATGAGGATGATGAGTATCTGCATCTGGTAATGGAGATGTGCTCAAGGGGAGATATATTCGACAGAATCGTTAGCAGGAATAATACAGTTTCATTTTCCGAAAAGGAGGCATCCACCATTCTACAAAAGCTCATCGAGGCCATCAGTTACTGCTACTCCATGGGAATCGCCCACAGAAATATAAAGCCTGATAACATTCTCTTGGTTGAAAATTCAAATTTCCTCGATCAAATCAAGCTCGCAGACTTTGGACAGGCCTCCTCCTTCTGTCCAGGTACATTTATTATGGCTTTTTGCCCCTTTCCTTGTCATACAAGTCCATGAAATTGTTGGGTATGGATCGATGAACCCCACGGTTGAAATTCGCACATTAATGAATGCACGGCAAGGATCAATGCAAGGAATTGTGGGTACTCCGTATTACGTAGCACTGGAGGTGTAAGGCCTTCGGAGTTGTGCGACGCGGTTGAGCGCCGGGCGACCAGGAGCGTGCATGGGCGCGTGTGGATGTGCGACGGGCGGTCGTGCACGACGGTGTGACAACCGGTTATGCGACGAGCGATGGAGGTTATGCGACGAAGGTTATGCAATAAACACTTGTGAACGGTGAACGACAAGTGGGGAACACGTTGGTTTATACCCATGGTGGGGCGCTATGCGATGGCGGTGAGGCCGACTTGTTAAGGCATTCGAAGGGGTGTGTATGGCGTTGTGTGGGCAGTCGGCTGGGCAGCCCACCCACATGCCATGGTGCGTATATATGTGGAGCGTTTGGAGCGTTCAAACCATCAATCAATTCGTTTGACATCACTTGTTCGATCTTCGCTTAAGGTTAAGGAGTGTTTGGTGCATAGTTTTGAGGAGAGCCAAGCGCATAGCTCATGCGCTCTCCTTGGTAAATCGCACTTGGTGAAAATGCACTTGGTGAAGGGTGAAGTCGTTGGGCAAGGTGTGCCCGAGACTTAGCGAGGGTGTCTTGGTGGCTCGAGTGAGCGCCCGCCCATCGTGCAAGGGTGCACGAAGATTGTGTTGATTGTAAAATTGGCTAAGTATGGGACTTGGTCTTGCCAAGGCATACTTGTGTATTGTAAACTGATATTTTTAATATATTGTTGGGCGGACTCATGTTCAAGGAGTTGCCCCTCCCCTTTATACCGTGCAATTGTGTTGTCATTTCTAATTGCTGTTGATAATGAATCAAGTATGGGTGTTCATTGGTATAAAGGATAACTGATTATACTTGGTTGAGAATCACAAACTAAGTAGGAGTAAGTGGATAGGCGTAGTCCATGTGCACCAGTATTGTTAAAAAGAAAGTGTTTGATGGTGTCGTACCTCGCCGGCATGGTTGAAAGACTACCGTAGGCTTGGGGGCGTGATAGGTGGTATCAGAGCTGGTGAACAGGTTCGGGTATTGAAGCATTGAAGCTGATACACAACTTGACAGTTGGTATCAGAGCTCGGTTGGGGCTGGTTTGAGCAGGGTTGCTCATGAAGAAGTGATTATGATGACAGGTACTTGTAGGTGAAGGAAGTGGTTTCACACTCAAGTGGAACAAGGCTAGTTCACATCATGCAGGGACCGGGGAGAAGACTGAAAGGCAAGATGGTGGATGAACCTACGACAGGTGAGTCTAGCCATGGTGCAGGTGAAGTCTTCCGGTACGAAGTATTGGAACAAATGGGTCAATGGAGTTCTAACTGGGTTGCGATGAAGGCTGAGAACATGAAGATTCGGGAAAGCTGTTCGGAACTAAAGAGGGAACTTGAAGAACTCAAGAGCCAATGCGGAAGTACGACAAATGTTGAACTCAAGGAACTTGATGAGGAGATCCAACGAAGTGGTTTTGGTTTTCAAGAGCTCTTGGATGAAAGAGCCTGCTTAAGGAAGAAAAGTGCCATGGTGGAAGCCGAAATCAAGCAGATTGAGGAAGAGATAAAGAAGAAGCTTCTTGGTAAGAAGGTTGTTGTGATTGAGTTGGAAGAGCTCGACTACATTGACAAGGTGGGGACTTACTATCGAAACAACCCAGAGGATGTTCGGAAGCTTAGTTCTATGAGAGTAGTCAATGGACACTTGGTTGGTGCACTTAAGCAGAGGTCGATGAAGGACAAGCTTGAGGGAAGTCAAGCTAGACCAGGATCGGTTGCCTAAAGGAGCCAAGCAAGGAGGTGAAGTACCTTAAGAAGGAAGTCAAGTTGGAGCATGAGCCAATTGACACTTCTGAGGCCGAATTCTTGAAGAAGGTTGCTGATATGAGACACAAGATAAAGCAGACAGAAGGAGGTGATGCCTTGAAGCTGAGTTTTATGCAGGTGACTGTGAAGGGCGAGAGATTTGCAGCTTTGGTTGATACGGGGGCTACTCATAGCTTCTTGAGTAGGAAAGCAGCAAAGTCTTTTGGGAAGAAAGCAAAGATGGAGAGGGAATTGAGTGCTTTCAAAGCAGTCAACTCTACCATGAAAGTTGTTGTTGGTGTGATGGAGAACACTCAGGTGAGAGTGGGATCGTGGTTTGGAAAGTTGGACTTGAGGGTTGTGGACATGGATGATCATTCTATGGTGTTGGGGCAAGATTTCATGAAGCTTGCACAAGCCATACTGATGGTGGACTGAGACATTCTCTTGATCACAGCTGAGGGAAGAACCATGATGGTACTGATGAATAGAAGGAGTTGCTTGGGGTATAGATCAAGGATGAATTCTATGACTTTGTATCCCAAAGATCTGAATGTGAAGCATGAAGATGTGGAGCAAAGAGGACTTGGGATTATGACTCAAACAATGAAGGAAGGGAAGTTGATTGACTTCGTTGCAAGAGTGAGGAAGAATGAAGTAAGTGAGAATGCAGTCTCACGAACCTTGAGACACTTGACAGAGACATCTTCTACTGATGATCTTCACAATGGAGTTGTGAAAGAAGGGAGTCCAAGTACTACTTCAGAGGCAGTGGTTGATGAGGATTATGAGGGTAGAGATCCTGCTGGCATAGTGGACTTTTGCAGGTATGCTATGGGCATATATGACTTTCAGTTGACGAAGGACAAGCTCAAGGAGCTTGGATGCACATGTGAAGAGATTGAGGCTATGCATAAATACTTGAGGACACAACATCAATCCGATACATGGGTGGATGAGAGTCAGGGAGGAAACTTCTTGGCCCTCCTTTCTCTATAGACAACCTTTGGGATAGGTTGGTGTGGAGGCCTTGATGGGGAGGAACCACATCAACATTGCAAGGGGCCTTGGAAGGAGGCTTTCTTATGACAGATTGCAGACTTGGGTGCAGATGGCCAAATGTTGGGATGAGGTCTACATGGGTTGGACATCATGGACAACTAGTGTCATGGACATCAGGTTGGAGGTATGGGGCATGAAAGTTATGCAGGGACATTATGTGGAAGCATGAGTAGATGTGTCATTCATGGACATTCTACGGGAGTATGCCGAAGCAAAGGATGTTGTGCAGGTGCTATTGTGACATGGGGATGTATGAGCTAATGGAGAGGTTGTACACTCTTGTGCAACAAAACCATGGCTTGATCATGTTGCAGATGGTATGGAGTTTCCATGGACCTGAGCATGGGAATTGGACAGATTCTTGATGAGTCCAAGAGGTAGCAGAAATCAGGGAAAGACTGATGGGGATATAAGGATGTGCATTCTTATGGTTTGGGCGTATGGTTGGATTAGCTACCGAACTAGTTCGAGTCATGAGGGGTACCAATGTGCAGAGGTGTGTCCGTATCAGGATGGACCGAGGAGGAGCATGCAGAGATGATGTTTGACAGAGAGATGTGGTTGTGAGTTTTACACTTGATGGAGAGCATTCCGATGTGTGTTCTGATGGAAGACTACAGGATGAGGACGACACATGATAGGGTTGACACATTGTTGTAGTGGGCATGTAGCTTGAGATGGGGGGCACCAGCCTTCCACGATGGAGAGCAGCGTGTGGAGATTGTGACAGGGTGATTGATGATCATGGACTGAGATGAGTTCCGATGTATGACATACCAAGAGGATGTGTACCTTGGTATGGTTATCTTGGTGACGGTTGGTTGCTAAGGTGAGACATGGTGGAGATGGAGTTCTACATATGTTGCAGGGATGTTTACAGTATGTGGAGGAGTTGACATCATGGACATTGATGATCTTGTTGGATGGATAGACAGGATGGTATGTTGTCGAGGACGACAACGATTTCAGGTGGAAGAGGATGTAAGGCCTTCGGAGTTGTGCAACGCGGTTGGGCGCCGGGCGACCGGGCGCGCGCACAGGCGCGTGTGGATGTCCGACGGGTGGTCGTGCACGATGGTGCGACAACCGGTTATGCGACGAGCGATGGAGGTTATGCGACGAAGATTATGCGACGAACACTTGTGAACGGTGAACGACAAGTGGGGAACGCGTTGGTTTATACCTGCGGTGGGGCGCTATGCGATGCCGGTGAGGCCGACTTGTTAAGGCGTTCGAAGGGGTGTGTATGGCATTGTGTGGGCGGTCAGCTGGGCAGCCCACCCACATGCCATGGTGCGTATATATGTGAAGCGTTTGGAGCGTTCAAACCATCAATCAATTTGTTCGACATCACTTGTTCGATCTTCGCTTAAGGTTAAGGAGTGTTTGGTGTGCAGTTTTGAGGAGAGCCAAGCGCATAGATCATGCGCTCTCCTTGGTAAATCGCACTTGGTGAAAGGTGAAGTCGTTGGGCAAGGTGTGCCCGGGTGATCGTGCGGAAGTGTCGTTTGTGCTGAGACTTGGCGAGGGTGTCTTGGTGGCTTGGGTGAGCGCCCACCCATCGTGCAAGGGTGCACGAAGATTGTATTGATTGTAAAATTGGCTAAGTATGGGACTTGGTCTTGCCAAGGCATACTTGTGTATTGTAAACTGATATTCTTAATATATTGTTGGGCAGACTCATGTTCAGGGAGTTGCCCCTCCCCTTTATACTATGCAATTGTGTTGTCATTTATAATTGTTGTTGATAATGAATAAAGTATGGGTGCTCATTGGTATAAAGGATAACTGATTATATTTGGTTGAAAATCACAAACTAAGTAGGAGTAAGTGGATAGGCATAGTCCATGTGCACGAGTATTGTTAAAAAGAAAGTGTTCGGTGGTGCCGCACCTCGCCGGCACGGTTGAAAAACTACCGTAGGCTTGGGGGTGTGACAGGAGGTGTTGGGAGGGAAAGATTACGGTGAGAAAGTTGATGTGTGGAGCGCAGGGGTGATCCTGTACATAATGCTGAGTGGAGTTGCCCCTTTTCCGGGAGAAACACCACAGGATATATTTGAGGCAGTCCTGTATGGGCACCTTCGTTTCCCAACTGATCGGTGGCTATCAATATCTCAGTCTGTCAAGGACTTGATACGTCGGATGCTATCCAGAGACGTCACCAAGAGACTCAGCACAGACCAAGTGCTAGGTATTCCCTCTTTTCTACCATTAGTAGTGAATATTGCAGCTTGCGCCTGTTGGGTTCTGTAAGACCTATGGAATTTTGATGATAGATATTTGTTTTGCTGCAAATCATCCATGGTTCACCACTCATGCCCTGTGCAGTACCAGACTGTAGAAGTCTGAAATACTGAATTGCTTCCAGCAAACGATGAGATGTCGCGTTGTAAAGCCTGTTGGAGAGACTCAGGGTTGATGCTTTCCATATCCCCTATGGGTGTGTTTTCCACCTGAGTCTTTACAACGGGAATGGTCACATTGTTGTTAAAATTAGTGCCATGCTGAAGAACCCATTTGGTCTTTTGGATTGGGTTAATGATCCAAATCATCTGTAAGGGTTTTTTGTATGTGGAACACAACGTCTGATATAGAAACCCTTAGTGCAATTGAAAGTGGAGTTCCGTTGAGATTGAAAAATGGGAATTGTTGCCATGTGTAGTGAGGAAATCGGGTGCCGTTGGAGCGAGTCCCTGGATAATCGGTGAAATCACGGGTGCATAGTGCTTGATATACTAAGATTGCAAATATATCAACGACAATCCTGATTTTTTTTTTTCTTTTGAACTCGTGGTTAAATTTCCAATTTTATGAATCAGAAATGTGTTTGTTCATCCCGAAAAAGCAAAATTCTTAGCCCTAAAAAAATTTGAAAATGACCCAAAACCGAAAGATGAGACCTAAATTAAATAGTGTCTACGTAAAATTAATACTAAGAGACTCTTGAACACAACATCGTGCTGGATATTTGTCACCAATGTTCAAATATATGCCTTGATCATTAGTGGTAGAGCTAAACGATGTCTTTACATTTCTCTAATATAATATGACTGAGAACAATGAACAGGTCCAATATAGAACCACATATTGTCCAATATGATATGGTAAATACCTGTGCTCTACTATATTTAGACAGGTATGCACACCGTACTGGATTGGGACATTACTGTACGAAGGATATACTACTTGCACTGATAACAGTACTGTTGTTATCTTGGATATTCTGATATGAAAAAGATTCATAAATATAACTTTTATGAATGAATATATAATTCTTTTTTTCTTTTTTTCTTTTTTTCTTTTTTTTTTTAAATATGATTGATGCATTGTGATAGTAGTAACAATGCAATTTATGTGAATGTTAAATTTTGTAATTAGGTAAAAAAATTTATTGAGGAATTATGTTAATGATTTTGTTTTTTGGAGTTTTGGTGTTTGGAATAGATTTGCAGGTAGTTCCGTTTGTGTTCAAATTTTTGGAGGTGTCAGTCATACACCCTTAGTGTAGGAGGATATAAGCAATACGAAAACAAGTACCATCACCAACTCCAATCTCTGGAATTTTAGTGTTTAGAATGGATTTGGAAATAATCCCATCAGTATTTGGAATCCATTTGCAAATAAACCTATAAGTATTATGCATATTTTTATTTTAAAATTGAGTTTTCTCAATTTTATTTTATCTATGTGGAAAATTACACGTATAAATAAGTATAGGTTAGAGATTTAATTTCTAAAAATATTCATAAAATATGGGTACATTAACAATTTAAAAAATTAATTTGAAACCTTTAATTAAAATAAAATAGTTGACATTATCATTCCTTTTATTTGAGATAGTTGACATTATCATTCTCTTTTGTCTGAGGTTCAAAGAATGTAATAGGTATTAAACCTTTCATAAATAAATAAATAAAATAGCTAGCATGGCATTCTGACTTCTAGTCTTTTCTTGCGATGAGCTTTTAGTTCTTACGAAAAAATTGCAATTTAAAGATTTTTGTTCCATTAAGAAAGACAATTTATCATTTCTGTGAACGGATTCAATTCCTGATAGCAGGTGAGAATCCTTGGCGGTTTCAATAAATAAAACCATGTCTTTTCAGGGGAAAAGAATGGCAGATTGGAAGGTTTTGTGCGTAAGCATATTCTTTGTATGCCATTGGGAGGTTAGTACTCTTCTGTTCTCTCTGTATGTAACTTTGATTCGATGGACGTTTGAACTGCGTCTTATCTTTTCTGAACCGATGAAAACAGGGAGGCCCTCCTCCGAATGAACTGAAGGAATACAAGTTAATTGTAGTGACATGCATGAGTGGTGTGAAGCTTCGTGCCAATGTGTTGCATGCAAGGACTACTATGGATTACCAAATTTTTGGATATCCCACAAATACAAATATATGGAGATTCCAGATGTATAGTAGATCACATTTTGGGGAAGAATAATATCCAACAAAACTCCCAACAAGGCTAGTTGAACTGCATTGAAAGCCTATGGAGCACTCTTCAACAATCTTCCATACAACACATCAGTAGAGCTTACAACAAGAACGCAGATGAAATGTCAAAAAATGGACTAATGGCCACAAAAGAAGGTATGCACATCTAGATAAAAATGGGGACAACAATGACACACGCAGGAAGCATTGACACGACAAGATAGAGCTCTACAGTCCTTGTCGGCGGAGCAATACATCAGCACAGAGAAGTACTTTGAAACAATTTTTGTATTACTTTTTTGTAGATGTTTTGTAAATGGTCTTGTATAAAAAAGACAAATGATATATCGCTATATAGATTGCTATATATGGAACAAGCTCTAGAAAATATGTGTATTACTGTTTTCTCTGTTTCATCCTGAGAATCAGCGAAATATCTAGAAAATGGCAGATGCTGTTGTAAGGAGTATATATTTAGTTTCCTCATCCAGAAAATGGCAGATGCTAATGTATGGAGTATATATTTAATTTCGTGATCAGCTGGATAATGGGTATCCTATTAGAACTATAATGTTGTTTGTGTCATCATATATATGTACTACTTTAATATAATTCAATTTCTTGATCAGCTAGATAATGGGTATCCTATCAGAATTATGATGCTGTTTGTGTCATATTTTTTGTGCTTACATAAAGTAATTACATAAAATATAAAAAATCTAGATTTCTAGAACTTACACGCGAGAAAAAAGGAACACTAAAGCAAGTGTCCCCTCCCGACTAGAAGTGAGCAAAAGAGGAGCAATGAACCACAAAAAAGAATATGGATTGCCCACTACGGAAACCTAGGCTAGCGATCCGCCAACATGCACATCGAACCTAGGCCGTTGATCCACTACTATTAGATGCAACGGTGGAGAGACATATTGGGTGAGGAAGAAGCTGAGAGAATACCCGCCTGATGTAAGTAGTATTCTCTCTCCTACTGAAGCCACATGTTCAGGGATGAGTGGCATCGGGCTCAATTCAGGAAAACCGCTTCCAAAGTTGAAGGCGCCCGATGAATCGGAAACCACCTTGAGGGTGGTATAGAATGAAAAGTGGTGGACCTAAATATGGATTAACTTTGGTATAAAGAAAATTTCGAGTCCACTGAGGGGGCATCAGATAAAACTCGGACCCACCAACCCACTCGATGAATCTTGGCCATTGATCCTCATCTGCTTGAACCAACGGTTGAAAGGGATATCGGATGATTGAGTAGCAAGAGGAATACCCGCTCGATATAGGCAGTTTTCTCTGTCCTTCCTGGGACATGTGTTGATCGATGAGAGGCATCGGGTTTATATCTAGAAAACCGCTTCGGGTGTTGAGGCCATTCGAAAACTCGTAAACCATCTTGCTTGTGGTTTGGCTCACAATACCACCGATTCATTGCACCCATTGCATGCCAAACATCAGAGAGCCATGAACTCGCCCCTGCCACCTGCTATTGTAGGAATTCCACGGCTTCTTCTGACTGGAAGCCCTCCACTCTATCTCCCTAAGAACCCTAGGTCTAAGCTGATCTGTGCTAATATATCTGACAAAGGATTGACCGCTCCTTTCAAAATTCATCCAAGATCAAATATCTGAAAAACCCCAACTTATGCAATCTACTGGAATCCCCTGTTCTGATAAAGTTCTCAGTCTATATCTGCTTGGCTGACACAATCATCCCTCAACCTGCCCTGCGGAACCTCATACCATCTGTACTTATTGCTACTCTTAGAACAGAGAAGACCTTTATTAGCTAATATATCTGCTAATTTATTGGCAGTCCGTCACACATGCTTGAAACTTAAGGTCCTCATGTTCTAAAGGTGGGCATGGATCCTTTGATAGACCTGAAGAAGCCTCTAATGTCTCGAGACTTTTTTCGGAGCCAAGCCACAACAGATTCATTTAACTGAATTGATAATCAACTCAAAGTCTGCTTCAATTATAATGTTCTGAAGATTTTCATTCTTCATGATTTCTAAACATTGCTCTAGGGCCATTAGTTCCTCCATATTGTTTGTGGCTCTTCCCAAATTACAATGAAAAATGTACAGAATACTGCCCTTTTCATCCCTTATCACTCCCCCATAACCAGTCAGGCCTGGGTTTCCTTTTGAGGCTCAATCTATGTTACATTTCAAATATCCCTGACGGGGAGGATGCTAGAAGTCTTTATTAGTGACCACCTGATCTACAATTATTTTCTTACCCTGAGGAATAAGCCCCTGTAAACCCAACCAAAGTAGAATCTGCACATCAGCAGCTGAAGGGGGGTTCTTAGGGTGAGCTTGCAATAAAGTTCAAACTATCTCCTTGAGCTGTCTTAATATTTGTTCCATAATTCTCTGGGAGGAACTCTTTTGACTTTTGAAAATTCCATTATTGCGTTCTTTCCAGACATCCCAAATTAAGAAGCTTGGAGCTAAAGCCCAAGTTTTGTTTACTGTATCATATTCAGAGAAGTTTCTTCTCCAATTCCTTAGGGTGTTGGTAATGCTTCCTCTGTCCCTATCTATTTGTCTGAATATTAAGGCAATCCAATCCCACAGCGAGGAAGTAAAAATGCAGTTGTTGAGAAGGTGCTCCATGGTTTCATCTTGTAATTCACATAGCTAGCATCTGGATGGGCCAGAAACACCCTTTTCCAGATGTTTTCCCATGTCAGAATTTTCTTATGATGCACTAACCACATGAATGGTTTGGTTTTCATCCATCCTTGGTGCTTCCATAGTTCCTTCCAAACCCAATCCGGTTTTGTGGAATCCAACTTAAGGGTTATGCACTTTTCCTCTTAAGGTTAAAGTTGCCTTCATTGTTATTGTAGGTTTTAACCCCGTACAGAAATTACTTGCATACGAATTCTAAATCACAGGTAAAATAAAAATGCGAGAGCATAACACATAAAACACATATACACAGAGATTTCCCACTGGATCTCAAAACCAAGACTACTAGCTTGATTTTTCATTATATTCCTTTCATTGTTACAATACATATTTATACATGCCGAAGCATCCAATACCATGGACTGAAAAACCATCGCGTCCAGAACCATGGACTGAAAACCATAGGTAGGTTCGCCCAACCTAATATAGGGTCCAAATTTTTTTTTTCTCGGGGCCGCTGCCCCAAACCCCGTAGAGGGGGGCTACCCGCGCCCCTCAAACCCCTCGGACAGGGGGGGGTGCCGCCCCCCCCTATGACCCCCCCGCTGCGCAATCGACGCAACGAACGGGGGGCTCCGCCCCCCCGGTTCACTACGTAGGTTAGTCGTGGAAAGAATATAACACAACCCAACAGTTATTACCCCATCTTAGTTGATCTGAATTTTCTGATATTAGGATCCTTCTTTGATTCAGGATGGTTGTTAGAGCATCAACTTGTGCTTTCAAGGTGGCATTGTTCCTGTATTCCATCTCCTTCCAGATTCTCCATTTTCCTCAACTATTAGTTTGATCACAAAATTCATTTACTCTGAGTAACCCTTTGGTGTCAGTATCATTCTTGAGATTTTCAAAGTCTTCTCTTAACAGTTTAGGTTCCTGTTGCCATCTGTCCTCCCAAAACCAAGTGAGGTCTCCAGCTCGTATTTCCCATAAACTGCTTTTTTGGATTATATCTCTATTTTCCCAAGATTATTCCATATGTGGGAGCCCTTTATGATACCATACATTCTTATATGGTCCCGGGCTTTCCAATTATTTGCATATTTTTGGTTCCAAATTTTTGCCCAAGGAGCATCTAGCTCTTTTAACCATCTCCACCATAATTTTGCCCCCAACACTTTGTTTAGCACTTTAGGATCATCCATTCCTAACCCTCCATGAGTTTTAGGTTTGCATATCTTGTCCTAGGCTACCAAAGCCCATTTTTTCTTTTCTTCCCCTTTGCCCCAAAGAAAATCTCTTTGGATATTTCTGTAGTGTTGCATAACCCCTTTTGGAGCTGGAAGGGCTAAAAACATGAAGATGGGGATTGATTGAAGGACAACCTTTGTAAGCACCAACCTTCCAGCTAAATTCAAGGATATGCTTGTCCATTTTCGTGCTTTTTCCTGTAACTTATTAATCACAGGATCCCAAACTATCTTGCTCAAAGGTTTATTTGTGAGAGGTACTCCCAGATATTTGGATGGTAACATATCTCTTTGAAAGCCTAGTATTCTGGAAATATTTATTTGAATAGCAATGTTAGTGTTGAAAAAGAAAATCTTTGATTTAGAGAGTCTTACCTCTATACCCGCAGCCATAGAAAAGTCTGGCAGGATTTGTTTATAAGCTTGCGCTTCCTTGACTGTAGGAATTCCCTGTAGCATGGTGTCATCTACAAATTGTTGATGGGTTAAAGCATGTCCATTCTCAGATAGTTTGAGACCCTGGATTTTACCTTCTTCTTTAGTAGAATTTATAGCTCATCCTAGTCCTTCCATCATAAGAATGAAGAGAAAGGGGGAGAGAAGGTCTCCCTGCCTGAGGCCTCTTGAAGGAGTAAAGATCTTAGATGGAGAACCATTTACTAGAATTGAAAAACTGGAGGTAGTAACCAAGGCCATTACCCATCTTACCTAGTTGTGGTCAAATACATACGCTAGAAGTATTTTCCTAATATAAGCCCAATTTAACTTATCATAAGCCTTTTCTAGGTCCAATTGCATAATCATTCCTGCCTGCCTTTTACTTGTCAGAGAGTGAACCACCTCATGAGCTTGAATGATGTCGTTGAGAATTTCTCTGCCCTCCACATACCCTGTTTGCTCCCTGGAAACCAGAGTTGGTAAAAGGGGTTTAAGCCTATTGGCAATTACTTTTGAAATTATTTTATACACCACATTGCTTAAAGCTATAGGTCTGAATCTATCAGGTGTCATAGCATTGTCCTGTTTTGGAATCAAGGAGATGAAGGATTTGTTGAACGCTTTGAAAACAGTTATGTTCTTCCTGGAGTCCTCCACCACATTCATTATATCTTGCTTGACAATGCTCCAACAAGCTTTAAAGAAACCCACATTAAAACCATTTGGGCCTCGCGCTTTTCCATTCTGCATTTCTTTGATGACTTCACTGAGCTCCTCTTCATGCACTGGCTTATTAAGATTATGATTGTATTCTATTGTTACAAGCTTAGGGATGTGCTTTGTGAAATCATTGATGAATTGTGATCTGTGTATGAGAGGTTCCTTTGCTATGCCTTGAAAATGTTGAGCCAACACAGCTTCTATGTCCTTGTGGGTATTGAACTGGTTACCTCTAGAATCCATAATAGTTGAGATCCTGTTGTGAGATCTATGCTCCAGGATAGATCTATGGAAAAACCTTGTGTTTCTATCTCCTTCTTTTAGCCATTGTACTCTTGAATTTTGTCTCCAAAATGTTTCCTCTTGTTTGCATAAGTACTCCCATTCATGTTGATGCTTGTTAGCTTGTTCATTTCTTTCCCCCTCAAAGCCTTCAGTGATTAGGGTCTGATTCATATCCTGAATTTTCTTTTCAACAACTTTTTTTGCTTCAAAAATGTTGAAAAACTCATTCTTATTCCAATCCTTGAGCCTGATTTTGATATGTTTCAATCTTTTTTGCAAAATGAACATTTTGGTGCCTTGAATATGCAATTCTTCTTTCCACCATTTTTCAATGTTGCTAATGAAGTTTGGATGTGTAAGCCATATATTTTCAAACTGAAAAGGTCAATTTCTTAGGGTACCTATACAGGACACCTCAAGTTGAATAGGCCAATGATTTGAGCCACCGAAGGGGAGAATCCTTGTTGTCATATCAAGGCCTGTGAGCATAAGATCCTCTGAGATTATGAATCTGTCAAGCTTTGAGGCTACATGAGACTCTCCACCTCTTTTATTGTTCCAAGTGAAGAGGCCATTACTGGTATCAATGTCGACTAGCTTCATATTGTTAATAAAATTCTGGAAAGCTATAGTGTCTTTTCCTAGTGTTCTAGTCCCACCCTTTTTTTCTGACAGGGACCTGATCATGTTGAAGTCCCCTCCTAAAATCCATGGTATTATCTGTCTCTTAGATCCTCTAGTGAGTTCAATGGTCTGAGTTTGTCATCAGGCTTTTGTGGACCATAAACATTTGTGATTAAATAAACTTCCCTGTCTCCCACAGGCTGGATAACCACTAATAAGTAGTTTCTAGATGCTTCAGCATCCACTATACTTATTCTTTGAGGTTTCCAAAGTGAGAGAATACCTCCTGTTGTTTTGTCTGCTTTGACTTCTAGAAATTCATATTTATTAAGCCATTTGCTATGTATTTCTCTTATTTTTTTATTGAACACTTGGTCTCCCGGATGAAAATCATATCAGGTTTCTCTTCTTTCATTCTATTTGCTAAGATTCCTTTATTTCCTTTTACTTCCTAGACCTCTAATATTCCAAGATGTGAGCTTCATTCAGTAAGATTTGTAAAAGAATAGCTGGTTAGATCTTTCTTCTTACCTGAATCTATCATCAGTTTTCCACATTCTATCAGCAACTCATTTTCCTTCTTTCTACCCCTTTTCCTGCTTGGGTTTCTGGGTGCTAGTCCTGTTGTGGTTTTCATGGTTTTCACCCCTTCGTTGTCCTAACTTTTGAGGTTTATTTTACCTCCCGACCCTTTAGCCTGAGTTCTCCACAGAAACAGCTGCTGCAATCTATCAAACTCTTCTTGAGGTGATGAATCCATTCCTTCTGTGGTTCCATGTTTCAGGAATTTTTCCAGATCTAGATGTTCTCTGTCAAGAATATCCTG
Source organism: Pinus taeda (assembly GCA_000404065.3). Lineage (NCBI taxonomy): Eukaryota > Viridiplantae > Streptophyta > Pinopsida > Pinales > Pinaceae > Pinus > Pinus taeda. Next base: position 107,951 of record APFE030233751.1, read on the forward strand.
TAGTTCATCATCCTCCGTTTCCACCTCACTCAGGGTTAGCTCTTGTTCCTTATCAAGTTCCATGTTACTCATCATAATCCACTGTCGTTGGTTTATAATTTGAATCTCCTCCTTATTTTTTTCCTTTTCCTTCTCCCCTGGGCTGTTCTCCATAGCCTAATTTGCCTCTTCTAACTCGTCTTCTTCTTCTAGTACCTTGTATCTATTCTGGCTTGTCTGCTTTTCCTCATTGTTTTTTTTGTAGCCTTTTCCCTCCGTTACCTCTATTACCCACCTTGTGAAAGCCATCAGTATCTTTCCCTACTGTGGCTTTAGTTCTGATCTCTGATTTGTTGAGAGGGCAGTCCCTGAATAGATGCCCACGTTCATGGAATTTGCAGCATCTGAAAGGAACATGTTCATAGTCCACCACTTATACACATTCTTTTTCAAAAACTTCCAGGATCACTTCATCGAGTAGGGCTCCCAAGAGGTCCATATCCACACATATGCAGGAAAAGGAAGTGTACTTTCCCCTACTAGTGGCCTCCGATATTTTAACAAAACGCCCTAGTTTATTTCCTATAGCTGATAAAGGTTCTGGTTGCCAGTAATCGAGAGATAGGGAATAGAGTCTTACCCAAATCAGAACCGAAGTGAAAGTCTCACGCTTTGGGACAAAATTCATCCTCCAAGGCCACATATAGAGGCCTGCTGCAACATAGAAGTAGGTCAGGCCTTCGAACACCCTATCTTTGTCCTTAATGTTATTGAAAACTACAGCAAAGAAACCCCTTGAGCTAAGGTGTAGGTCTATACCCCCTTTAGGTTTCTAGTGATTTTTAATCCACCTGTAGCACCTTTTCCATTGGCCATAACCCCACAAATTTACAAATGATTGCATAAGTCGTCATGTGATCCCTATGTGCCTACAGCACTAGATCACTTAAAACTACTCTAGGTGTAATAGTAGTCTTAGGCTTACACAGACCATTATGTTTTTTAGTTTCTGTATTCTAATTATTTTTCTCATCTCCTATCTCTTTTCTAACTTCTTCTTGACTATCACTCTATTCCTGTGTGTCTTTGTTGTTATGTTCTCCTGAAAAACCTTTTACAGTCTCCAGCGGTTTCTTGTCGCGGCTGGACATTGCCTAGCTGTAGGAGGGAGTGGAGCTCCCCCCTTACGATCTTCCATGGTGTCCAACCCTTGATGTTTTCGTGTAAACCCTAACCTCTCTAACCCTGTGGATGCTTCAAGTCAATGTTGTTTGTGTCCTAATGAAAAAAATGACAAGGTCATCAAATTTCCATATGACAAATAAGATAAATTTGAAATATTGTTATACGACAATATTTTCTTGTCAACCAAAAAAATTAACACGGACCGATCAACTTAAAAAATAAAATGACAAGGTTATCAAATTTCTTTTGAAACTCCAAACACCAACATGTATTATGGTTGGACATTGATGCCATTGTTGATTTGTAGCACCTACAGAAATGGCCAAAGTAGCTCTGGTTTCTAAAGTCTTTTATGTTTAACTTGGATTTCCAAAAACATTTAACTAAATTATATTAAAATCATACCAGAATTTCATGTTCTTCTGGCCAAAAAAAACTACACTCATTAGACTACCGCTCTGTTTAAGGTCCATTTCGTATATGTCTGCCATTTCTACGTCTGGAAGGTGGGATATCTTACGGGACAATTCCCGCCATGTGTGACAATGTAATAAACTAGCATTTGCACCTTATGTTGCAAAGGAAATGCTGTAAGGCATAGAGTGGTGAATAATAGCATAGAGTGGAGAAGAATAGGGACATGTATAGAGTGGGGAAGAATAGCATAGAGTGGGGAATAATAGGGACATGTGAATGGACATTGTTGAAAGCAAGGGTGGATGATAATGAGTTACAATTGCAATAGTTAGTTATGTGTATTCTAGAAATGGATATTTTGTAAATAATAATTGTTTGTGAAAGAATAGCGACATGTGAATGGACATTGTTGAAAGAAAGGGTGGATGATAATGATTTTAGAGTTGAAAGTATTAGTTCTATGTATTTTGAATATGGATATTTTGTAAATAATAGTAATGTGTGGAAAAATAGCAACATGTGAATGGACATTGTTGAAAGCTAGGGTGGATGATAATGAGTTATACCTTAAATGATTAGTTATGTGTATTCGAATATGGCTATTTGGTAAATAATAGTAATGTCATGTAGAGGTTATCCATTATCCATGTAGTTGTTTTTGTTTATGTGAACATGTTTTTGTACATTATTTTAAAGGTTTTTTTCCATATCCTACCTATTTATGGTGTTATTAGAAAATACTATTATATTGTAATGGAAGAGGTGAAAGAAACGATACAACATTGTGAACAACATCATGGTCGTCGTTCCATATTTGAAAATGCATGAAAAATTGTTGGAGCCATCATGATAATAATAAAAATTGCAGCATGATTTTGAAAAAATTTAACTAATTTTTTTGAAAAAGTGTCAAGCTTCAGTATTTTGGGTACCCAGGCATTCATGATGGATGCTAAATCCATTTCCGCCATCCAAAAACAATTTAAACACTCCCACAGTCAAATTTCGGAATTTTCCGTCCAGACAAAATTGTGACCTCTTTCGATAAGACTGGAAAAAAATGGTCTACCTTTGTGTGGGAAACATGATTGAACATAAAAGTTTCAAATGAATGCGTACATGCATAGAGGATTATTATGGAAGATTCCTTCTTCAGGGAATCGTAATATAAGCCATGAGGATATTAAATGTCCTTAAAAACTAAAGCACAGAACTTGGGGAGCTTCAAGACCCAGGAATGGAATTTGGTAAATGGTAACATTTTACAAGGGAAACATGATTGAACATCAAAGTTTCAAACAAATGCGTACACGCATAGAGGATTATTATGGAAGATTCCTTCTTCAGGGAATCGTAATATAAGCCATGAGGATATTAAATGTCCTTAAAAGCTACAACACAGAACTTGGGAGCTTCAAGACCCAGGAATGGAATTTGGTAACATTTTTAAATGGAGTTTCCAATACAAACTGACGGGAATCACCCACAAGCTTTCAAGTTCATGGCCCCTAAATTTTTGCATTCTTGATAATGTTTTCTCACTATTTCAATGCCAATTTCATGATGCTTCCAAAAACAATTACAAAACAATTTTATAAGTTTTAATTTCTATCTATAAAATAGCTACTCCATCATGAAGAACAGAGATTATTGCTACTCCGTCATGAAGAATAGAGAACTTGCGAGCTTCGAGACCTAGGAATGGAATTTGGTAACATTTTAAATCAAGTTTCCAATACAAGCTTTCTCAATTTGACAGAATCACCTACAAGCTTTCAAGTTCATGGGCCCTAAATTTTTGCATTCTTGATGATGTTTTCTCACTGCTTCAATGTCAATTTCGTGATGCTTCCAAAAAACTATAAAAATGTTTTAAAGTGTTAGTTTTTATCTATAAATTAGCTACTTCATCATGGAGAATACACATTTGTTAGGTACTATTTGGCATTTCACATAATGTTCTATTATGAGTCATTGTGTAAGTAAAGCAACATTGTGAATCTAGTGTGAGGAGGACCAAGGTGTATTTAGTAGTCACAATTGATTGAGGGATGAGGCACATTGAAGAGTGATAGATAAGAGAGATGCATTGAAGAGAATTTTGGTAGTACATCATGAGAAACTGTGTGAGTCATTTTGCCACCATTTGGTCATCTCAACATATTTGTTACTTTCTGAAACTAGCATTTCCCAGGAATGCTTGTCTGCTAAAGTTTGTTATGTGATTCACTGTAGTGTTGTAAGTTACACTGCATGGTTTCTTAAATTCCACTGTAGTTTTACTAATTGCCTATATGTTCTGCTAAAGCCAAAATATTATAGCTTATAACATGACGTGTGAAGTTTACTTTCCAGGCTTTAGATATAGAAGAGTTTTGTTACTTGTTAACTGTTGAATAGTTGGGTATACTAACATGTGAAGTTTGCTTTCCAGGCTTTAGTTATAGAAAATAGTAGCTGAGTTTTGTTACTTGTAACTTGTTGAATAGTTGAGTATACTAACATAGTAAAGTCTGATATACTATAGTATATAGCATATTGCATTTCCAACAAATAGGAGGCATTTGATTGAAATAAAATTTAAATACTAAAATCTGAAGCATTCCTAGGAGACAAAATAGTTTAGAAATAGCCCACATTTTGATTGAAATAAATAGTAGAGTATACGCATTTATAAGAAGCATAACATTCCAATATTGGCATTATATTTCAGTCAGTTTTGAATTTAACCAAATATACGTGGATTATATTCATCTATCATGAATGTATCTGAACACTGGTAAGTAATACCTTCAAACAACGTATGATGTAATCTGAACATTGGTAAGTAATACCTTCAAACAAAGTATGAATGTAAACTGAACATTGGTGAGTAATACCTTCAAACAGTGTATGAATGTTATCTAAACATTAGTAAGTAATACCTTCAAACATTTTATAAATTGAAATATGATATATATCAATGCACCACTCACTATAAGATGTATTGTGATTTAGAATATTTTTTCATAATTATTTAATTTATAGTATTGCCACTACCAACTTGACGTTTCTTGTAAATTTGGAAGGAACTTTACTGTTCTAAACCCTCATATCCACATTCCCAATGTTCCTGCATTCTAGATACTTGTGCAATGTGAAGAAACTTTGATGTTATAAACAATCATATCCACCTTCCCAATGTTTCGGCATTCTAGATGCTTGTGCAATGTAGCTATTTATTTTATAACAACAATATTTCAAAGTACCATTTGGCAGTAGCAAGAGTGTCTAAGAGTACAAAAATAAAAAGGCCATCACATTCCCCTTGCAAGAATGTCTAAAAAGTACAAAAATTAAAAAGTTATCGCAACCCATACAGTGCACAAAATATTAAGCAAACGTATGACAAATTTGGATGAATATATTACTGTAAGTGCTAGTATGTGGTTGGGCACATCATCATTTAGAAAGAAGAAACAAACGACACAGCAAAAAGAGTCAGCATCTGTCTTAGTTCCCAAGGTTGAAGTTCAACAAATTAGATGTGTAGCCAGCTCATTGAAATAGGATTTAAGTTTGGAACTCATAATTTTAAGCCAAGTTCCCCAATTTGAAATAAGCAGCCACCTTCAACATGCACATAAATTCTATGGTGGGCTGGGCAAAATTAGAAGAAAAATGTGTATGTATTAAGAATAATTGATGATATGGCCGTGGGTTGTTCTCAATGGTGATAATTAGCAACATTTCATTGTATTATTCCCATACAAGGGGAGGCCACACTTGTTGCCGAGTTAATAAAAAATTTGCTGGTATAATCACCTTACTTACAATGACAATAACCACTCTTACACTAGTTGCACATCAAATCATATCTAAACACCAGTACACAAGAAGTTTATTATATCAGAGTAAATGTAACCCGCATGTCTAATTCAACTCCATTACCAGTAGTTCATTATATCAATTTGTGATGCTTATATGACATATATTGTCTAAAATGATGCAAGCATAAAAGTTTAATGCAATATTGTAAGCCTCCTGGTCTGGTTGTACTCATTTTGTCAATTTGTGATTCTTATATAACATATAGTCTTTAAGGAAGCAACTAAGAAAACTTTATTACAGTCCCGTAAGCCTCCTGCTTTAGTTGACATTCCATTCATTTACATTCCAAGGAAAATTGTAAAGTTATAACTAAAATTGTAAGGTGGTTTGGATGGCCTAAGACCCAACATATCAAATCAGCAAGGTAATTACTAAAATTCAGGTTATAAAGTCCCAAAGCCATTGGCATTGCTCCACTATGAAAATTATTGATCTTAGTGAAACCGCATATTTATGAGACTCAAAATATTGAAATTTAATCTAAAATCTAAATTTCCAAAAACTTTTGCCAATATTTCTTAAAATCCTACATCATAGAATTTTTGAAGTTTTTCTGGTCTGATATATTCATTGTTTATAATAAAACAGCATTATTTTAGTATATAATAACAATTTACTCATTTTATTTAAACATGATAAAAATTAGATTTTATATATTCATTTTATTATGGAAATATGAAATCTAATCCAAATGATTTCTTATATTATTAATGATTTTCATTTTCTTCATCCATTATAAATAATAATAACCTTGTATGTGCCCAAATTTCATATTAAATAGATTAAAATTATATTAAAAATTTTAAGTTTGTTTTGTTTTGTTTTTTTTAACTATGTTTATTGGTGTGTTTATTTTAAAATTAGGTTTTTATAATTTTAATTTATTTATATAAAAAAATAAGTGATGATAAATATTGATATTTACTAGTTATATATATATATATATAGAGAGAGAGAGAGAGAGTTAGTTGTCATTTTTACCAACTAATCTAATAGTTTTAATTTTGTAACACTAATAAATAATATATATGACTTTTTTGTTTTATTATTCTTTAAGTTTTCTTTATCTTTACAACTCTCAAACATTTGTTTTCTCTTGACATGGTTCGAATTTAGGTAACAACTTTGGACCATATTATCTCTTAGTGTTGTGGTTGTGCTTCTTATTTGTCTAGTTTTGTGCATCTTGAATTGAAATAGAGATTGTATCGTCTCTACTACTTTGGCCTCATCTAGATATCAGTGAATACTATGTAAAACTTTCACTTTATAATGAATGAAGGTTACATTTTTTTCTTATGAAAAAACCTTGGTTAAACTTTCACATTATAATGAATGAAGGTTACATTTTTTTCTTATGAAAAAACCTTGGTTAAAAATCGATGTAATAGAGTTATTAAAGGTAAAATAAGACCAAGTTCATGAGACACATATTCCAAGCTGATTGTTGGGCAAAAACATAGTGATAGGGATCACTTGTGATTAATAAATGGTTATGGAAATTGGCAAAGACAATGGAAAAGGCAAAGAGATATCAATTGGCATTTTATTTATGAAATAATGGAAAATAGGAGAAAAGGGAGATGAACGGTCACATAATTGCATGAAGAGGAAATTGAAGGAAAAATAGAGGAACATGAATAAAATAGAGGCCTCAATGATAAAAAGGCTTATGAGGATCAATTCACAACTTTTGTCAGTTTAAGTTTTTTTTGCTTCAATTTTTGGCACTCTCGTAATATTCTTTCTCTCTCTCTCATACTCTTGCACAGTTAGTGTTTCTTGGAGGATTCTGGCATACTTTGGATTTGGAGAAAGAAGACAAAGAAAAATCAGGGAAGCACTAGAGGGAAGCGAGATCAATAACTATAACGAGTTTTATTTGCACAAGTTGCATGTATGATTTCATTGCTAGTTTTAGCATGCATGGTATATGCATGTGGTTATTTGGTTATGATTTGTCATTGGCATGGAGGTTTGCCTAGATTGATAGTGGTTTTTCCTAGTCTTTCCATTTCTTGGATAACCATGGTGTTGTGGGTTTATCCATTTTTCTTCGGTTTGTGCTCATGTTCATTATGGTTATGGGTTGAGTTATTGGTTCCTCGAGCCTTGGTTGGATAAATGCTCTGGAAGCCCTAGAACAACTTGGGTTGAGTTACTAGTCCTTGAAACCTTGGTTGGACAAACACTTTGGAGCCCTTGGTGGGTTGAGTTACTAGTTGTTGTCATTGCTATAATGCCCTCCAAAATTTTGCCCTATACCCAAATTTTGCAGCCTACCTTAATCTTGCATATTATTGTCATAAACATTGAAACTCATTGTATGTGTTTTCGCTAAGTGCTTTGTTCCCATTTGCAAGAAAATCAAAGTGTCATATTTCCACATGTTAAGTGTCGCATGATGTGTATAAGCTTGTTTTGGTGGTTTCGAGGGGTTATCTTTGTTTAAATGAGTTGTTCCCACTATGTAAACATCCATCACACTCATTTCCAAAGTTTTAAGCATTGTTGCACAAGTGTCGTTACGATCGTCGCGAAGTGTATCTTTGGTGTCACACTCACAAAGTTGTCGCACTGAGGGAAGTTTGTTGTTCATGTGTCTTGGATGGTCTATGTTGTGTTGTCAAGTTTTCTAAGTGTGTGATCACAGTCATGTCTTATCATTGTTCACATAAGCTTCATTGATCCCACACTTATCGAAATTTGGAAAAACTCCCTACCAAGCAACTTAGCCTCATTCGGCCCTCCTAAACTGCGCATTGCATAGTCTCAGCCCTCAAGCTTCAACCCTGCCTCTTGGAACTATGCAATGTGTAGTTCCTAACTCCTAGGACTGTGCATTGTGTAATCATAGTGCTTAAGCTCAGCCTTTGACCCTAAAAAATCGCAATTTCTCTCTCCTACCCAATCAATATTGTGCACTGTGAAATCACAAAGCTCAAGCCCCAACCCTGAGCACTTAAAATGCACAACTACGCAATCATCTGGCCTCATCTGCCTTCCAAAACTACGTAATGGGTAGAATCATTGCTCAAGCCCTCAACTTGGCTCCCTGAGCTCCCTAACCATGCAATCTTCTTGCTCAGTCCAACCTGAATTGCGCATTGCGCAGTCTCAAGGCTCAAGCCTGACCCCTGATTGCTTGAGATGCACAATTTCGCAGTCATTGAGCCTCTACCTCATCCTGCCACCCGGTGCCAGATCAGTCAGTGAATTTTCATGTAGCATGTTAGACTAGGGGTTTATCATACTGATGTTGTCTTGTCATGAATGAATTATAGATGCAGGTACTCTATGATACCATGGTAGGATGATGAAAAAGGAGATGGAGAAGGGGAACATGCGAGAAGATATATTTGTAGCTAAATAGATAAGCATATCAATCGAGCGAAAGTAAAGGGATGCCAGTTTGCGATCGTTGCTCAAGATTTGATTAGCCCCCTACATTGAAGAGACTATTCATTCCATTTCTCAGAGAATCCAAGAGCACGAAACAAACCTTAGACATTGTAGGACTCACTTCTCTGCTCTAGCGAAACATAATGAATTGTTGAAACGCCATATTTGTTTAGAGTATTCTAAGGTCCTCGCTAGGGTTGATCATTTTCATCACCGTAAATTAAGGGAAGCCATCAAAACTGAGAAGGGAATTAGTACTCTTAATAGGGACAATGGATGCAAGATCAGCAATTCGTGGGTCCCTTCCCTTTATTCCTAAGTCCATGGTTTTTTCTCCCCTCCTTTGTTTCCTTCTCCTGTCCTAGTTGGCGTTTGTATTTGTCTATGATCTCCTTTATTTTATTTGTTTTGATTTTTGTTTATATTGTGAATTTTGTTTATATTATTGAATTTATTGGTTTTATTAATATTATTAGTATATTTGTTTTCTCTTTCTTAATAGATATATATAGTTTTTAATCAAACAATTATTTTAATATTAATATAATTTTAATATAATAAGTTATAGATAGTTGAATCTTATTATATTATACAATAAAAATTAATAATTGTAAAAGTCATTTAAGAATGTTGTATTAAATAAAAATTTAAAATTAAATAAATTAAAATTTATTTATTAAATAACTAATTAAATAAATTATTTGTTTTAATTATTTATTTGGATCCTTAACGTTTCTTTTTATTTTATTATTTTTTTTCTTTTTTACCATTAAAAAATTACTGTTGCATCTATGATATAAATTGGTGATTTGTTGATTTTCCTCTCCAACCTTGTCCTGATGATGAACCTCGATAGAGGTTCGAAATGTGTCAACCCTAAGATTCCTATGTGATTTCTCTGGAAGATCTTGGCTATAATTTATATTTGCTAAATATGAATATATATTAAAAAGAAATCTATATATGAAAATATATATTCCACTAAAAAAAATGTAATTCTATTTGTGTGAGTTAAAAAAAAATTAGATAAGCAGGTGCCTTCAACAATACAGTAGCTCGTAGCTCTATAAAGGGGGATATCCTCCAAAAAAAAAAACTAGAAAACCAAAAATATCTATATGAACTCTCCATCCCACTTTCCAAATTAGTACATATACAAATTCCTTTATATGATTCATCCAATAATGTGCTATCTCACAAAATAACTTATCAACCTTCATGAGGAGCATCATTTACATCAATGAAATTCTAAAGCATAGAGAAAATATCAATGAGAAGAAAATTTAAATTGTGTAATTTTTTTTAATTATTCCCAAGAGTTGAGAAGATATTCTTGATATTGTCCCTCTTCTTTTCTAGAGACCTTGCATGAGACTCAGTCCATACACAATCTAGTTTCTGAGAGGGCCCCTATTTTAGAGTTCATGTGCCTATTAACATGATCAAAAGAGATCTCAAAAGAACCTCTCATTTGACACAGTTTTTGAAACAGATGTAGAAGAGAATTATTTTTAATCTATGTTGTCCCCAACATCCACTTAATAACATTTTGAGAGCCCCCATAAATGTTCGATTTTTAAATCCCCTGGTCTCTAGCAAGCTGAAGCACAATTTTAATAGAAAATAATTTTGCATAGTTTTTGGAAGCATGTCCAATGTTTGTAGATATGGAGAAGGAGATATTTGAATTAATGTTGAGAATTCCTCGAGCCCCTTCTACTAGTGGTGAGCCTTGCATTGCACCATCAAAGAAGGCCCAAGGTTTGTCCGTTTTGTTTCTACTTCTTGCAGAGGGGAGTAATGCTTTTCTTTGGAAATATGAATTGAAGCTTTGCTTATTATCAAGTATTTTATGGCTTCCCTACTATAATTTGGTACTTTTCCTTCCAAAGTTGCATAATTTCTTTCCAACTAGATCACACAGGATACTAGAAGCAGTAATGCTATGAAATTAGAATTTTTTTTTTATGTTATGAAGCCATATTTTTGGTTCTCTTCAATGGATAGCTCATCCCAAGAGGATTGTTGTCCTTATAATTGATTTAAATCTTTCCAAACATCTTGTGTGAAAGAGAACTGGATGAACAAATGGTTTAATGTTTATGAATCAACTCTACATAAATGACAAATACCAGATCTAGTGAAAGATATTTTCATCAAATTATCTCAATTTGTGCTTTTTTTTCTAAGCAGTAACCACATGGAAAGTTTAGATTTGTGCGGGAAGTTTAGTTTCCATAAGAAGCTCCCCCACCATGGAGGATTCAAGGAAACATTAGAAGATGCAATTGTTAGATACCCAAATTTTGGCGCATATACTCCTCCTTGGCACAAAGTCTAAATGAGACTATATTCGTTGTAAAAAATGGAGACGTTTGAGAATTTTAGTCCCTTGAGGAAGAGATTCCAAGCTTCTACATTAACTTCTCTTAGATGCAAGGATAGATAACCATTCTCGATATCCATTATGATTATTGGGGACAACTATTTGGTCAAGTGTATACCACCCCTCTTTTTTTATGGAGTGGATTAGAGGTTCCAATAGAATATGTTAATGTTGACTACCTATCCATGGATCTCTCCCAATTTGAATTTTAGTTTTGTTACTAGACTTTGAGCATGGGAAGTCCCTAATTAGAGGAGAAGCTTTTATGATTGTTTTCCATATTATAGAATCATTTTTAACATATTTTCATGGGGTTATGATCTAGTCCATTATAGAAATGGGACAAATATACTTTTGATGGATGACTTAGGCCCATAATCCTCGTCCTTGTATTAGCCTCCATACTCCCTTTGCAACTAATGCTTTAGACAACCAACTGATGTTTCTAAATCCCCAGCCTGCTTAACCTTTTAGAATGGCTATAGATTTCCATGTAGTGAGGGAAAAGGTTTTCCATTCTTCCTTCCCTGCCCATAATAATCATCTAGTTATTTGCTTTAATTCTTGAAGGATACCAAGAGGGATCCAAATTAGAGAGGCCCAAAAGACAAGAGTTGCTTATAAGACTAGCTTACATATAACTAGTCTCCCTATCTTGGAAATCCATTTGTTGCACCGTGTTCACACTCTTATTTCCACCTTTTTTAGAAGCCACCTCCATTTGATTTCTGATATTTATTTGGTTTTAGGTGAAACCAAGATATTTAATACTCGATTCCATTGTCGAAACTACAGAAAAAATGAGATCCTCCACTATCGATCTCTCTCTGGCTGAGACCCCCTATCCTATTATGGTGGATTTTGTAGAATTTGTGGCCATACTTACAACCTCAGAGAAGAGATCCAACAGGGATTTTATAAAGTGGATATGGGATAAATTTGCCCCAAAATATCATAATATCATCTACAATTACCAAATGAGAAAGAATTCAGTGTTGGGATATGGAAACCCCTTTGAATCCTCCTTTGAATTTTGCATCATTAATTTTTTTGCTTATACCTTATTCCACAAGGAGAAAAAAAAAGGAGGGAAAGGGGACATCCTTGCATTAGTCCTCTTTCCTCGTGGAAGAAAAGGGAGGCAACTTCATTAATCAGAAGAGAAAATGAGGCCAAGCTAATAAGGTTTGTTACCCAAGCGACAAAGGAATGGAATAATCCTAATTTGATTAGGGGTACTCTTAAGTAGACCAAACTTGCTTGATCAAAGGATTTTAACTGATCAACTTTATACAGTTAAGCTTTCTAATTTTTGTATGGATGGAATGAAGGAATTCATGGGCTAGATCGATGGCTTCATGTATTTGGAAACTTTGAAGGAACCCAAATTGTATTTGAGAAATTATATTCAAAATAATTTATTTTAGCCATTGAGGTGTGATTTTAGAAACAATCTTAGAGATGGAGTTGTAAAGAGAGATCATATGAAAAGATTCAAAGGTGGGCAGAGAATGAAATTTAGGTATTAGAGTAATAAAGGTGGAGTTAGAAGGGGCAAGTATTGTCCCTGAGGATCTAGAGTATTCCACCACAACAAGTAAATCATCAACAATGAAATTGTAAAATTCCAAATAGAATTCAATTGGTAATCCATCCGACCTAGAATTTTCTCTTTTAGAAAACTATGTAGAACCATTTATAATTCTTCTTTTGAGATCTCTTCCATTAGAGAGGAATTCCCTTCTTGAGTTATGAATAATGGAAATAGTCGAGCTACCTCTGGGATTTGATGAGCATTGGCTCTATTTGGTTGTGAGTATATATCCTTGAAATATCGACAACCTTCAGAGGAGATGTCCTTAAAAGAGGTTGTTGAGGATCCATCAACTTTTTTGAATTCCTAGATAATGTTTGTTGATTTTCTATGATTGGTTGTCCTATGAAAATATTTGATATTTCCATCCCCTACTTGAGGCCATATGGATCTATTCTTCATTCTGCGTTCTTTCTCCTTTCTCACAAGCATTTTCATCTTACAAAACAAAAATTACATATAAATAAAATACTATGAACTACTTTCTTTATTTTTTGAAAGTTAGTATCATCTTTCTATTAATCAGTGAAAAACATGTTACAATTCTTTCTTCTATCCTTGATGTTCCGTATTTATTTTGATAGTTGTTAGTATAGGTGTTGAGAGAAGGATCATGTCAATAAAACCAAGATCATGATCTCAAATATGGAATCCTACACATAAAAAGAAACTAAGATTTGATAGATATCTAAGTCAAAACTTGCCTTGCCCTTGGAGAGAAACTATGTGCAGTGTTTTAAACTTATACAACCATAAAAACTAAAGAGACTAAATTATAAAACCAGAAAGGAGACCAGGAGATTAGAGCATTTCGGGGTGCTTTGGCTCATTAGAGAGGTTTATGTGAGACTCTTTGGAGGTTCTTGGTGTTCTCCCCATTACCCTCCCTCCATACTTTTTTTCCAACCAAGAAACAAGGGGAAATTAGGAACTTGTTTTTACTCTTGAGTGCCTACAAATTTGTACAATGCAACTACTCTCCTCGTCCCAAAACAACAATGCTTGGGAAACAAAGCCCTTTTTATGAAAATATAATTCCTTGATTTGTTGAAATATTGTGTCTTGGGTACACGAGGTGCTTGCGTCCTTGACAAACTCTACAATCTCAACCTCCATCTAGCCTTTCTCAATTATTTTCTTGGCATCCCTAGCTCTTCATTCAAGCTTATGAATGCAGCAACGTTGTCTCAAGGAAGTGGATATATGGAATATAATGGTTGCAACCTTTGCATCTGTCTCTGCCTTGAAATTCGGAACCGGCCAACCATGGTTTGTTTCCCCTTGTTCCTATGGTGTTCTATGCTTACAATTAGAGTAATTCATTGCATTCATTGCTCTAACAATTATCATACCGAGTGACACTCCATAGAGATAGAGAGAAAATGAACAAACCAAATTATAGAGCATGATTAGCTCGAAGGGAAGTTATTGTATATGGTGCCTTCCTTGACAACGACACTTCTAGGAATCATTTCTAGCATAAGGTTGACCCTTCGCATGTAAGGATTAAACTAGCTAGATTTCCTCATTATTCAACAACCGTGCAAGCCTTAATATGGTTGCTCCTAGATACCTCATAAGTGGTGGATTGAGTGTTAAGGATTAATATGAGGCACCAAGCCACATGCAAATCCTCTCAAACACATAAAAACAATTGTGGAAACATGTGGTTGTAGATCACACCCTGGTGGGGTCTATAAACCTGTTTTTCCAAATAATCAAAAAATATATTTAAGAGATTTAATATTTTTATATATCAAATTAAAATAAATTATGTTTATAATATATATGATTTTGTATTTTTTGAAAGGGGAGTGTAAACATTTTAGAATTGATTTTATTTGCATAAATATCATTTTTAATGAAATTATAATTTTCTATTATTTAAATTTATATTATAATTGTAAATGTAGAAATAAATTTAATACTCAAAAATATTGGAAATATATAATTTTGATAATTTAAATTTATCATTTTAATAATTTATAATTAGATTCTATTAAAATTAATTCGGTTCAAGTACCTTAAGAATAAGGACTTTACCTATTGGATGAGACAGGGATCAATTGGGAAAAGAATTAGATCCAAGATATGGAACAACTTCAACAAGGTAAAAGACATTTTACTTCAGAACATCTCATGGCTTTTCGGTACAGGAAATATAATTATTTTGGGCAAAGACCGTATTTTAGGATCTTTTGAGGACCCACTTGGTACAACAGAATTAACAAATTACCTGAATAGGAAAGGCATATTTGTTTTGAACCGGATGATCAGTGAATGGAGTGGCAATATTCCAATCTGGTTGGACCCCGTCCATCTGAACCTCACAGGATAGTGCGAGCTGGAATGGAGCTAGCTTGTAAAATATTTAAAAGACGCAGGCATATGTTATGATAGCAAAGGGGATCACATTTCCTGGGCGGGAAAAAAGAATAAATCTAGAGAGATTGAAGTGGCGGATTTCTATTTCAAATTTTGTATGAAGGAGCTACAGATTTCGGATAGGTGTTGGTTTTATAAATTCTGGAAAACAAATATTCCCATTAAGATTATTATTTTCCTATGGTTAAAATCGTAGAATAAGAATCTTACATGGTAAAATTTGCAGAAGAGGAATCAACACGGACTTGGGATATGCTACCTATGTAGGAAAGGAGAGGATAATTGTCATTTATTCTTACACTGTCCAAGCTCTATAAGCATCTAGAAGTACTTCACTACCAATAAGAAGATGCCATACATTCATTTTAATACAATTGATGAATGTTTAAAATGGTGGAGTACACAATGCTCCAATTGGCGATCGCTCTCACTGGTTGTCTTCTGGGAGATCTGGAAAGGTCACAATCACCTGATCTTTGGAAGTAGAATATGGAGAGAAGACTTGATTTGTGAGTACATAGAACAGTGGACAAAATCGGATTAGGGAGATGGCACCAAGCAAAAAGAAAAAGAAGATAAAGGGATGGTATAGGATATCAACTACCCGACTGGTTTTTTTGATGGGGCATCACAGGGATGGAGATGTGGATGTGGAATTTGGTTAAAGGATACAGAAGATCAAGAATACTGGATACACTGGAATGCGGGAAGGGGACAAGTGCGAAGGTCGAAGCAATTGCCTTATGGGGACTACTATGGATTACCAAATTTTTGGATATTCCACAAATACAAATATATGGAGATTCCAGATGTATTGTAGATCGCATTTTGGGGAAGAATAATATCCAACAAAACTCCCTACAAGGCTGGTTGAACTGCATTCAAAGCCTATGGAGCACTCTTGAGCAATCTTCCATACAACACATCAGTAGAGCTTACAACAAGAACGCAGATGAAATGTCAAAAAATGGACTAATGGCCACAAAAGAAGGTATGCACATCCATATAAAAATGGGGACAACAATGACACAACCAGGAAGCATTGACACGACAAGATAGAGCTCTACATTCCTTGTCGGCGGAGCAATACATCAGCACAGACAAGTACTTTGAAACAATTTTTGTATTACTTTTTTGTAGATGTTTTGTAAATGGTCTTGTATAAAAAAGACAAATGATAGATCGCTATATAGATTGCTATATATGGAACAAGCTCTAGAAAATATGTGTGTTATTGTTTTCTCTATTTCATCCTGAGAATCAGCGAAATATCTAAAAAATGGCAGATATTGTTGTAAGGAGTATATATTTAGTTTCCTCATCCAGAAAATGGCAGATGCTAATGTATGGAGTATATATTTAATATCGTGATCACCTGGATAATGGGTATC
Organism: Pinus taeda; assembly: GCA_000404065.3. Classification (NCBI taxonomy): domain Eukaryota; kingdom Viridiplantae; phylum Streptophyta; class Pinopsida; order Pinales; family Pinaceae; genus Pinus; species Pinus taeda. The sequence goes on from APFE030233751.1 coordinate 124,560, forward strand.
CTATTAGAACTATAATGTTGTTTGTGTCATCATATATATGTACTACTTTAATATAATTCAATTTCTTGATCAGCTAGATAATGGGTATCCTATCAGAATTATGATGTTGTTTGTGTCATATTTTTTGTGCTTAAGCAAGAGTTGATCCTTTTTTCCATTAATTTGTATAAAGTAATTACATAAAATATAAAAAATCTAGATTTCTAGAACTTACACACAGGAAAAGAGGAACACTAAAGCAAGTGTCCCCTCCCGACTAGAAGTGAGCAAAAGAGGAGCAATGAACCACAAAAAAGAAGATGGATTGCCCACTACGGAAACCTAGGCTAGCGATCCGCCAACATGCACGGTGAACCTAGGCCGTTGATTCACTACTATTAGATGCAACGGTGGAGAGACATATTGGGTAAAGAAGAAGCTGAGAGAATACCCGCCTGATGTAAGTAGTATTCTCTCTCCTACTGAAGCCACATGTTTAGGGATGAGTGGCGCCGGGCTCAATTCAAGAAAACCGCTTCCGATGTTGAAGGCGCCCGATGAATCAGAAACCACCTTGAGGGTGGTATAGAATGAAAAGTGGTGGACCTAAAGATGGATTAACTTTGGTATAAAGAAAATTTCGAGTCCGTTGAGGGGGCATCAGATAAAACTCGGACCCACCAACCCACTCGATGAATCTTGGCCATTGATCCTCATTTGCTTGAACCAACGGTTGAAAGGGATATCGGATGATTAAGTAGCAAGAGGAATACCTGCTCGATATAGGCGGTTTTCTCTGTCCTTCCTGGGACATGTGTTGATCGATGAGAGGCATTGGGTTTATATCTAGAAAACCGCTTCGGGTATTGAGGCCGTTCGAAAACTCGTAAACCATCTTGCCTGTTGTTTGGCTCACAATATCACCGGTCCATTGCACCCATTGCCTGCCAAACATCAGAGAGCCATGAACTCGCCCCTGCCACCTGCTATTGTAGGAATTCTACGACTTCTTCTGACTGGAAGCCCTCCACTCTATCTCCCTAAGAACCCTGGGTCTAAGCTGATCTGTGCTAATATATCTGATAAAGGATTGACTGCTCCTTTCTAAATTCATCCAAGATCAAATATCTACAAAACCCCAACTTATGCAATCTACTGGAATCCCCTGTTCTGATAAAGTTCTCAGTCTACATTTGCTTGGCTGAGACAATCATCCCTCAACCTGCCCTGGGGAACCTCATACCATCTGTACTTATTGCTACTCTTAGAACAGAGAAGACCTTTATTAGCTAATATATCTGCTAATTTATTGGCAGTCCGTCACACATGCTTGAAACTTAAGGTCCTCATGTTCTGAAGGTGGGCATGGATCCTTTGATAGACCTGAAGAAGCCTCCAATGTCTTGAGACTTTTTCCGGAGCCAAGCCACAACAGATTCATTTAACTGAATTGATAATCAACTCAAAGTCTGCTTCAATTATAATGTTTTGAAGATTGTCATTCTTTAGGATTTCTAAACATTGCTTTAGGGCCATTAGTTCTGCCATATTGTTTGTGGCTCTTCCCAAATTACAATGAAAAATGTACAGAATACTGCCCTTTTCATCCCTTATCACACCCCCATAACCAGCCAGGCCCGAGTTTCCTTTTGAGGCTCCATCTATGATACATTTCAAATATCCCTGAGGGGGAGGATGCTAGAAGTCTTTATTAGTGACCACCTGATCTACAATTCTTTTGTTACCCTGAGGAATAAGCCCCTGCAAACCTAACCAAAGTAGAATCTGCACATCAACAGCTGAAGGGGGGTTCTTAGGGGGGGCTTGCAATAAAGTTCAAACCATCTCCTTGAGTTGTCTTAATATTTGTTCCATAATTCTCTGGGAGGAACTCTTTTGATTTTTGAAAATTCTATTATTGCGTTCTTTCCACACATCCCAAATTAAGAAGCTTGGAGCTAAAGCCCAAGCTTTGTTTACTGTATCATACTCAGATAAGTTTCTTCTCCAATTCCTTAGGGTGTTGGTAATGCTTCCTCTGTCCCTATCTATTTGTCTGAATATTAAGGCAATCCCATCCCATAGCGAGGAAGTAAAAATGCAGTTGTTGAGAAGGTGCTCCATGGTTTCATCTTGTAGTTCACATAGCTGGCATCTGGATGGGACAGAAACACCCCTTTTCTGGATGTTTTCCCATGTCAAAATTTTCTTATGATGCACTCACCACATGAGTAGTTTGGTTTTCATCCATCCTTGGTGCTTCCACAATTCCTTCCAAACCCAATCCAGTTTTGTGGAATCCAACTTAAGGGTTACACGCTTTTCATCTTTAAGGTTAACGTTACCTTCATTGTTATTACCCCATCTTAGTTGATCTAAATCTTCTGATATCAGGATCCTTCTTTGATTCAGGATGGTGGTTAGAGCATCAACTTGTGCTTTCAAGGTGGCATTGTTCCTGTATTCCATCTCCTTCCAGATTCTCCATTTTCCTCTGCTATTATTGTGATCCCAAAATTCATTTACTCTGAGTAACCCTTTGGTGTCAGTATCATTATCAAGATTTTTAAAGTCTTCTCTTAACAGTTTAGGTTCCTTTTTACATCTTTCCTCCCAAAACCAAGCGAGGTCTCCAGCACTTATTTCCAAAAAACTATTTTTTAGGATTATATCTCTGTTTTCCCAAGCTTTATTCCATATGTGGGAGCCCTTTATGATACCAGACGTTCTTATATGGTCCTGGGCTTGCCAATTATTTGCATATTTTTGGTTCCAAATTTGTGCCCAAGGAGCATCTGGCTCTTTTAACCATCTCCACCATAATTTTTCCCCCAACACTTTGTTTAGCACTTCAGGATCATCCAGTCCTAACCCTCCATGAGTTTTAGGTTTGCATATCTTGTCCCAAGCTACCAAGGCCCATTTTTTCTTTTCTTGCCCTTTGCCCCAAAGAAAATCTCTTTGGATATTTCTGTAGTGTTGCATAACCCCTTTTGAAGCTGGAAGGGCTGAAAACATGAAGATGGGGATTGATTGAAGGACAACCTTTGTGAGCACCAACCTTCCAGCTAAATTCAAGGATCTGCTTGTCCATTTTCGTGCTTTATCCTGTAACTTATTAATCATAGGCTCCGAAACTATCTTGCTCAGAGGTTTATCTGTGAGAGGTACTCCCAGATATTTGGATGGTAGCATATCTCTTTGAAAGCTTGGTATTATAGAAATATTTATTTGAATAGCAATGTTAGTGTTGAAAAAAGAAAATCTTTGATTTAGAGAGTTTTACCTATGTACTCGTAGCCATAGCAAAGTCTCGCAGGATTTGTTTATAAGCTTACGCTTCATTGACAGTAGGAATGCCCTATAGCATGGTGTCATCTAGAAATCGTTGATGGGATAAAGCATGTCCATTCTCAAATAGTTTGAGACCCTGGAGTTTACCTTCTTCTTTAGCAGACTTGATAGCTTATCCTAGTCCTTCCATCATAAGAATGAAGAGAAAGGGGGAGAGAGGGTCTCCCTGCCTAAGGCCTTTTGAAGGAGTAAATATCTTAGATGGAGAACCATTTACTAGAATTGAAAAACTGGAGGTAGTAACCAAGGCCATTACCCATCTCACCTAGTTGTGGTCAAATCCATAGGCTAGAAGTATTTTCCTAATATAGTCCCAATTTAACTTATTATAAGCCTTTTCGAGGTCCAATTGCATAATCATTCTTGCTTGCATTTTACTTGTCAGAGAGTGAACCACCTCACGAGCTTGAATGATGTTGTTGAGAATTTTTCTGCCCTCCACATACCCCATTTGCTCCCTGGAAACCAGATTTGGTAAAAGGGGTTTAACCCTATTGGCAATTACTTTTGAAATTATTTTATACACCACATTGCATAAAGCTATAGGTCTCAATCTATCAAGTGTCATAGCATTGTCATGTTTTGGAATCAAGGAGATGAAGGCTGTGTTGAACGCTTTCAAAATAGTTCTGTTCTTCCTAGAGTCCTCCAACACATTCATTATATCTTGCTTGACAATGCTCCAACAAGCTTTAAAGAAACCCACATTGAAACCATCCGGGCCTGGCGCTTTTCCATTGTACATTTCTTTGATGACTTCACTGAGCTTTGCTTCATTCACTGGCTTATTAAGATTATGATTGTCTTCTCTTGTTACAAGCTTAGGGATGTGCTTTGTGAAGTCACTGATGAATTGTGATCTATCTACGAGAGGTTCCTCCGCTATGCATTGAAAATGTTGAACCAACACAACTTCTATGTTCTTGTGGGTATTGAATTGGTTACCTATGGAATCCTTGATAGTTGAGATCCTGTTGTGAGATCTGTGCTCCAGGGTAGATCTGTGGAAAAACCTTGTGTTTCTATCTCCTTCTTTTAGCCATTGTACTCTTGACTTTTGTCTCCAAAATGTTTCCTCTTGTTTGCATAAGTCCTCCCATTCCTGTTGATGCTTGTTAGCTTGTTCATTTCTTTCCCCCTCAAAGACTTTAGTGATTAGGGTCCAATTCATATCCTGAATTTCCTTTTCAACAGCTTTTTTTGCTTCAAAAATGTTGCCAAACTCATTCTTATGCCAATCCTTGAGCCTGATTTTGATATGTTTCAATATTTTTTGCAAAATGAACATTTTTGTGCCCTGAATTTGCAATTCTTCTTTCCACCATTTTTCAATGTTGCTAATGAAGTCTGGATGTGTAAGCTATATATTTTCAAACCGAAAAGGTCTATTTCTTAGGGTATCTATACAGGACTC
>APFE030233752.1:0-19610 GCA_000404065.3 Pinus taeda
TTTATCCAAACTTTTATTTTCGAGCTTTGCTGTTATTTTGCTTTTATCCAAAGTTTTAAAATGGAGGTCTTATTGCCGGGTTGTTGAATATGCAGATTTGAAATTTTTTTTTAACCAAAGTCTAGATGCTAAGTTGTTGAATGTGCAGATCCGAAAAATGGTTTTAACCAAAGTCCGTGTCTTTGTGCATGCGCTGCACCCGTGTCGTTGTATTAGGACGTAGGCCCACTGCATCTGCAAAAGGGGTTCAACAGTACAGTAGTCTTGGTGGAAGCTAACCAGTTATAGGCGCGGGATTAATTGCAGATACAGAGGAAGATTGAATCGCGAATGCAATGAATGAAGCCCTGGATCTCTCACCCATGGATACGCCCGAGTCGCCTGCTTCCGGATACAGTTCATCGCCCTCCCATTCTCCCAAGCGGGACGGCTTGATATTCGAACCCTCAGGTAAGCAAGCAAGCCCTTTGCCCTAATTTTTATGTTTTGATATCTGATTTTGGCTACTTCTTCAGCGGGCGCTAGGCTATTGCCAATCAATGAGACCATGGGCCAAAGGGTGGATTATCCCGCGGCAGTTGCCCTGACATAGGGAGTTGGATTTTATTTGGGTTCATATAGCTAATTTTTCCAACCCTGAAAATGCGGGTGTTTGTATACCAGGATAGGGTTTAAGTCAGTATTTGCTTGTTAACGCTTTAGTCCATTTACTGTCCGCCCCATGTGACCGAAGCTTTTATGTAACACTTGCAGTTTTCGTCACACGAGGAATCTTCTAAATCGCAGGCGATCACTGCTTTCCTTCTGGGAACATTTCTTGAGTTCATCATTGTTTCTTAGTTAATACTTGCTTCCCTTCTCTAACCTTTTATGCATTTTTCTGTTTCAGAGGAAGGGAGCAAGACATCCTCCTGTCTCAGGTTCTTGGTATCAAATGCAACAGCGGGATCGGTTATTGGGAAGGGTGGTGCTACTGTTAGTGATTTTCAGTCACAATCAGGGGCTAGGATTCAGCTCTCACGCAATCATGAATATTTTCCTGGAACAACTGATAGGATAATATTAGTGACGGGATCCATCAATGAAATACTGACCGCGGTTAATCTCATTCTCCAGAAACTGCTGAGCGAGGTAGCATTGCAAAGCCCATGTGTTTTTTGTGGTTTTGTATTTGCAAGTAGGTAGTCTGATGATGTGTCATGTGTATGCATTTCCTTTTTATGGTATAACTACTCGGGCTTTTAAGATTTCTGCCGTTCTACCCGGTAACAGTAAATCAAAATTAACCGCATGGGTTATTGATGCACATTCTTGCATTTTTTGGAACAGGCTGACGATAACAATGATGTGGATGAGAAGTCAAGTCAAGTTAGACTGGTTCTTCCAAATTCTGTATGTGGTGGCATAATTGGCAAGGGAGGAGCTACTATAAAGTATGTCCTTTCCTCTAATGCTATAGAGTATGTCAGTCAGGTATTTGTAACTATAACATGCTTGTTCCTGGTTCAAGGCTTGTCAAAATGACATTCTGTTAATGTTCTACATTAATTGTTTTCTTCCCACGAATGTTTTAGGTTAGTTGTGTTCATAATTTCTGTTCAAGATGTAAAGCACAACACTAGTTGCTTTGTATTGGGTTTATTTATTGTTAATAGAATTGATTAATTTAATTTGTCATATGGTGTTGTTGTTGTTTATGTTTACACTTGGTATAATTCATACCAATTCATACCACGTGTCATGATTAGTGATTTATATTATTTGGTTATCTTCTCTTTTATCATTACTTTGTTATTAATATTATATTTTAATGGGTGAAATCCAATGTGCATATTTTATATTTTGGATCTTTATTTCATATAATGGTTTCCTGTGCATCCTACATCTCATTAACAGTGGTGATATTTCTTAGAATAATTTTTTTTTATTTTAATCCTTCTTTTATTAGACTAGATTTCTTATTTTATTTGTATTTTTTTCTTTATTAAGAGTGATAACAGTGATATTTTTTGGAATAAATTATTTTTAATCGTTCTTTTATTAGAATAGATTATATTTCTTATTTCTTAGAAACGATATTTCTTAGAATAGATTTTTTTCTAATCCTTGTTTTATTAAAATAGATTTTTTATTTTTATTTTAATTCCAGGTCCATTATTTTAATCTTAAATTTGTTTTTTAATCCAATATTTGAGTCTAAACTACAAAAATAAATGGAAACAATATATGAACACCCAATGCACAACATATTCTCTAAAGCATCCAACAAGTACGAACGACTGTAAATCCCTGTGTAAAATGGCTCTTTCCTTCTAGAGCCTCATTTCTCTGTATCTCAGTTTCAAAGAAACAAGTAAAAACCAGCCTTAATTCTCTGTATCTCAGTTTCAAAGAAACAAGTAAAAACCATGTTCATGATATTTTGACTTTTCTTTTACTCCTCCCACATTCCTGCCATAGAAAAGTCTCCTAGCAAAGCCCCTTGACACTATTCGGACAGAGCAATCACCGTACTTGGCTTACAACGGATTGTTTTTCGTCTTTGCAATGCTCCTTGAAAATGAGTACTGAGGAGTATATTTAAAGCCAAACTCTGGCTTCTACCATGGCTTCAGAGATTTCATCAGAGTATTTATAATGGCTAACAACCCGTTGTCCCTATTATTTTAATATTTCATGATATTTACTATGTGGGTAATAAACTATGGATTTTTTTGTGCTTTTTCTATCGCATGCATTCCTGCTGATGGACCTATTTTTATCCTTTGTTGCGGCGGCAACCTTGCTAATATTGGTTCAGTGAACCATCTCGAGCCTTTATATTAAAGAGTAGAAATTTTAATGAATATTGAGAGATTGACGGAGCGTTGAGTTAGGTAAGTTAGCGAAGAATTGTTTTTGCATACTTTTTCAGAAATGTATTATTTTTAACTTAATTATAGCCTAAGGATTTACAATCATAGCTTTCAGTTTTATTCCAGCAATTTACAACCAGCCTGGAATTTGCACCCCCGGGCAGGGACTACCGCTACAGCAGTAGCTCCCTTGTTATAACTATCAATGGATGGATAGCGTATCTCTATCATTTCAGGGCAATATTTTTTTATGGTTAAGTTAAAGAAAATGCGAAGAGTTCATAGTTGGAATTATAATATGTTGAAATATTTACTTAAGTTGTGACGTGGATTGAATTTTATTTTTTAACATTAAATTTCAGATTTACAAAGAATAATCCCATGATTGCATGATTGCTTGATGTAACAATTTGACTATTGAACCGCTGACGCACCAAATCATCGACAATTATTTCTTGTTGGACCCCGATTCAAACGAATTTCCAAGATAGAATATAAATTCGGTACTTCCCTTTACTCTCAGAATGAAAAAGATTTCAAATGACTTTGCACTTGCTTTGTTTTCAATAAGACTTGGCACTCACTCGCTGAAAAAGAAAGAAAGCATAAGACGAATATTGCATTCGGATTTGGAATTACAGTTTAACAATTATTGGGAAGGCCCTATAATACCCAAATCTGAACCCATGGTTCGTTTACATGGATTCATGGGCTCAAATTCCATCTGGGTGATCTTGATTTTGCTGGCTGCCATGGGAGCAACCCCGGTAAACACTTCAACACTGGCTGTCATTGGAGGAATAAACGCTTCACTGTACTATGAACTGTACTCTAAACACTGCCAGGATTTCGTTCCTGTGCCAAAATCCGTCATCAGAGAAGGGGGCTTCCTCAACGAAGAAGCCAAGCACTGAGCTTTTACCAGGGTTGGTACAAGGGAGGAGATTCGATATCTAACCATAGTGCCCTCACATGATCCAATTCCGTGTCATTTTCCGTCTCTGATGTGTGGCAAACCGAGCGGGAAGATGTGCTCAAAATCAAGGGGCGTTTAATAGTCCACAGCGGAGCAGCTGCTATCAATCATCACTTTCAAAGGGCAGCATCCCATTTCAAGCCGGCTGGCCCGCTGCAGTCAATGCTGAGAGGTCGGGTTTTTGCCATCTTTGCGCAGGGTTTCCACTATAATTCGTCCCAAAGCAGGATGTGCACCGTGGGATTGGCCGAGAGGGACTTTGTGAACGGTTCCCACACAACTTTCTTGGCTTCCGCTAAGTTTTCTTATCCCAAAACGAGCACCCTAGTGGGCAATCTAATTAACGGGACAATAGAGAGTTGAGACAGAGAGAACTTGTTCGACCCCACATCGATATATGCAAGGTATGATAGGTTTTATGAGTACACTAGGGTGGACGATACCAGAGGGGTTTGCTCAGTGAAAAAGCTACATCAAGTGTTATATACAAATAAACATATCTTGAACAGTGGCACCAGTCTCTGTAATTTGGACTCGTTGAGAAGGCCTCTAGATGTTTTCTGGAACCTTGGGTGCAATGGAAGGGATTGTAGTCCCTTCAATGCGAGTCAATGAGAATCACTTCTGAACACTGTGTTTGTTGAGAAATTGAAAGTACACCACAAGGGCAAGTGCGTGGGGTATTTCCGATTCTCCAATCTATCGAATACAGGATTTAGGTTTACCCTCCCAGAGACCATTTTGATTGGGGAGGGTGAATGGGATGCTCAAAGGGATCAATTGTGTATGGTAGCCCGCCATATTGAAAATTGTGGAAGCTTATTGTCTTAGGAGGAGGATTGTGGTATCTTTCTTTTGCCGATTTATTTATTTATATTTATATGAAATGGGTTGGATTTTGGAGAGTAGTTCTATTTTTACATTTTTAATGTGAGAGATATAATTCCATGTATTCGGGTGATTAGAGGTGCACTTTGTGACAAGGAAATGACAAGTCAACTTGGGGAGCTTTTCTAAAAGATCAACACCTATTTTAGGTTGTAACTAAATCCGTTTTTATTAATGAAAAGATTCATTTATTTTCTTATATATAGTGTTATAGTTTCATATATTTCAATATCATGCTTATCTATTGAATAAACTGATTAAATGTTGTTTCATAGATTTTGTGGATCATTGGTTTGTGTTCCCTGATTGTCGAGGTTCTAATTATAATGATTGGAGCTAGGGTTGGAGCATTAAAGCCAAGGAAGGAGTGAAGTATACGACAGATTATAGGTATGCTTCATCCCATTATCTATTTACTTTAAGGAAAACATTAGTCCCTTTGTTCTTGTGTTGTTCTAGGTCAATCCACTAGGCCTAGGGAAAATACATTTGTTTGTATTTATAGAATCTGCATAATAAATTGGAGACCATATTGGGGAACAATGTATTCCCTTGGTGGTTTCTTTGCCCATTTTTAATTTCTTACCTCTTCTTCATACCTTTATTGTCTTGTTCTGTCAAGAACAAACATAGGAATAGCTTTCATTAAGTCTCAATTGCAATCCTTGTATGAGAACCTTGCATCCCTACATTGACATACCCTTTGGTCTTCTGAAAAAGTGTTTCACCATAGTTAAGCCTTCTTTGTGCCTGTGTTGCGTAGAATTAGTGCCTCCTTTGCACTGCGTTGGCCCCTATGGATGCACAAGTTTCATTCAATCTGGATTTTCTCTCTAATCAGCATTCTTCCAATTTCTCTTCCTTGATTCTTTGAGTGTCGTGTCATCTCTCTTAAGCTTCCATTTGGTTTACTTTCGTTTTAGTACCTTTAGTAAGGATTTGTTTAAATATTTTTTTCTTATCACTAGGTCATCTACAAACTAATTTTGTTTGATCATTCAATTCTTATATGAATCATTGTTCTAATCATCATTCTGAAAACCGTGTTTGAATCAGTGATTAAAGAATTCATCTTAGGTTTCTTCATTTTCGAAAATTAAGTGACTTGAAAAGAAAAATATTTGCATTTCCATTTAGGGTTTTGTGTGTGCATCAAAATTGGAAAATTTACATTTAAAAAGGGAATTACATTTTGGATATTTTTCGTTGCATACTCTTTTTCTCTTCCCTTTGATATATTTTCATTGAATGAGAAATATTTCATTTCCTCATGCTAGTTTTCAATTTAGGATACTCACGTAAAATTTGTGGTGGGCGCAAAAAATGAAACTTAATTGAAGATAAACATTAAAATTTATTGAACATTAAAAGAAGATAGAGACAAATTGCAGTAGGTGTTTTTCACCCACATTGGATTTCCACCTTATATCTTATGTTCTTGTGTGTGATTGTTTTCTCTAGTTTATTGTACCTGTTACTACTTATATGTTTCTAATTCACAGATTAAAGATCATCTGACTAAAATACGTTGGTTGCTCTAAACACAGTTGTGTATATATGCAAGTTGCATTAACAGAAGTAGCGTATATGAATCTGTTTATGGAAATGAAATATTGTTAAGTTAACCTAAGTATCATTTGTAACATTAATGAAAACATTTATAGGTATAGGATAGAGACGTGTTTAAGTGTCATTAAATATAGGAGTTTTCTTTGTTTTCAAGGTTATATCTCGGGGGTGAAATCGCGTTCCATAGCCATGAGTCTATATTGTTGGATAGTTGGAATTGTCTCAATGGTTAGTGGCTGTGAGTGTGTTGCCATTGATTTTAACTAGATTAGCATGATTATTGGGAGTCCATGAGGAATCCTATGGTAGCTGCAGACTTCAGGTGTAGAATCATCATAGCTCAAGACTTATTGAAAAGCCATAAATTGATGACTATAGTGATTTGTAGTCTAGGCTCAAGAGGAGTCATATGGTAGCTATTGGATTCTAGTATATAATCATCATAATATAAGGTTTAATGGATAATCCATAAAATGGTGATTATAGTGGTTGGGAGTTTAGGATTCTAGGCACTAGAAGAAGAGTCAAAGAGCACATAATGGTAGAGATTTTCCAACCATTTTATAGGTAGAGTATCGGATCAAATCCTACACTAGACCCTCTCCACTTGAAAGTTCTCTAACGGAGCTTTGCAACGGTGTGTGGAAGTCTGAAAATAGTCTCCTGGATCAAAATTTATGGACTATTGAAGTAAGGGTCCGAAAGGTTGGAGTAGGAAACATATCAGGGGTTCAAGACTAGGAATCCCAAAAGATCAATATCAGAGCAGGTCATATTGCGATATCAGAAGCTAGATGTAATCATAACATTGGTGGTTAGAGCACATTTGAACCTATGAGCATAGGGCCATCAGAACGTCAAAGAAAGAAATATCAAAGGTTGGATCACATGAGAACCTCAGAGCATAGGGCCATCAGAACTTTGGAGGAAGAAATATCATAGGATAGATAATATAGCACATCAAAACCTCGAAGTAGGAAGATATCAGAATATTGGAAGGTCAAAGCCATCAAAACCTCATAACTTGTTAACATTTGAATTTTGAGAAGTTACAATATATGGAACTGTGGATATTGTTAAAAGCATTTAGTGATGTGAAAGCTAGATAAAAAATTATTTTCATTGAAAACCTATGGCTTGATGGGACCCCTTTTCTCTCTTTTGGTAGGACACATGATTCCATTTGATTCACTTCGAGAAGTCACAGTGGCATATGATGTAATCATGAGGTGGTTGTATAGAGAACACATGTCATCCAAATTCAGAAAAATCGGTGCTCTAATGGGGAAAATTAGGGTGACATGTGTCACCACTCAAGAGGGGTTAGACAGTGCTTTAAAAATACTATCCTCACATTCTATCAAAAGGTCACCCTATTTCATCATAAAATTTAACATATATAAAACCTAATATTTACTTAGTAGGGAGCATCTAGGAATCCTAGTGATTCATATTGTTTTTAGTGTTGAAATGGAAAAATGGAGAGAGGGATGTTATATAATAAATTCACCACATTTTTGTTCAACCATGTAGAGTGTTCAAGCAATGATGACCTTTATCACCACCATTATTTTACTTTACGACCAAGAGGTTAAGATGTATTACTAGAATACTAGAGGAGGATGATCACTATAAAGGAGTTGAAGTAATGAAAGGTACCTTGTGAATTATATGATCCTTCTAGGAAATGGTACTTATGGAGAAAATCGGTTTATAAACAAATTTCTTCATCTCTGCTACACAATGACATGTATGTAAATAACTTCCAAGAATCTGCTTTACCTTGCAAAAATTTTAAGGAATCTCACATCAAGTGATGATTAAGACCAAGTATCGACATGGTTGTTTCTTGTGCATTTCTGACAAACTAGAATGAATTTTCAACTTAAGTACAAGTTATCAGCCTCTATTTTACTAGCATATCGTGTAGATTATAAAATGGAAAAATGTTATTCCCCTCTAATTTAGGTTTCTTCTATGTTCCATCATTGAAATATTTTTAACATATAATGGCTTATAGAGAATATTTTGGCCAACCCTTCGCTTTTTATGAATAATATGAAATTGTTTCTCACCACTTTATGACATGTTATTACAAAGTGTTAGCCAAAGTGGGAAGGGTCTAATGTACATGAAGTAATCAAATTTTATTTTGATGGTGAAGGGACTAAAAAACACTTCTACTTCCTATGGTTATCTTTGTTTGATAATGAAGGAACTATAAAGCACTTCCACATTCTATGGTTTTCTATTTTTCAGGCTATTTAGGCTAGAAGAAATGATTTTTCCTTTATGTATAAGATGTTGGTACCATCCATAACTTTTTATATAATCTAAGGTGATTATGAAGTTTCCAACAAAGTAAAATAAAAAGTATAAGGAAAGGTAGGATACCTTTCTACACTGTGGAATGGGATGATGTACTAATAATGGTGTAAGGCTACGAGAAATATGAACTAAAAGAGTCCTGTAGTTATTTGAATCTAATAAAATTGAAAGGTAATAAAATAAATATATATATCAATTAGGCAATCATAAAATGTAAGAACTAATTAAACAAGTACACACATGACATTATACCACTCGGTGCAATAGTAATCACGTCCCAAATAAAAATAGAAGCATTTTTGCAAAGATTGCAGATTGCTTGTATATTTGTAACACTTCACACTGGATTGTTTACCAATTTGTGCTTTCGTAGATGTTGGAAAATGAACCCTAACATGAGGGATCAACAACTAATTAGTATGCCGATGTTATGATATCTGGGAAGTGACGCTGGATAATAACAAAAATATTGTTGATTCATTTTTTGTTAATTAGATTGCTAAATTATGAATAAAAGTTAATGTTCCAACATGAGAAGAACACCAAGGTGTCCGTGAGGTGTTCCATTTAAGGGGGGAGTATGTAATATGAGCGTAAGATACTATAAAACTCTCATAAAATTGTTTAATAACTATATATTTTAAATTCCTATATTGATAGTAATTGAAGAATATTTTCCTAATTGTTAAGTACAAACATTTTACAAGAATTAATTCTTAGTTTTTTTACTTTGAAAAATTAATATTCTTTTATGTAAATAAACTGTATTTTCCAAGTTGGTATATTTTATAGGTTTTAGAACTAATGACTCAGTTTTAGAAATTATATGGATAAGTTTTATGTTTTCTGTAAGATTAAGAAAAAATACCTACCTTAAAAAAATATGATAGATTTATGAATGATTTATTGAGTGATTTTCAAATTTGGGAAAATATGATTTATGGAGTCATTTATAGATGATTTATGGAATAATTTTAGTATTTAGGAACACTTTGATTTATTGAGTAATTTATAGAGTGACTTTAGAATATAGGAAAAATATTATTTATGGAGTGATTTATGGGTCATTTATGGAATGCTTTTAGGATTTAGAAAAGCTATTTCGTTTTCTTAACTCTACTTATTATAAGCCTATGGGAAAATATGAGAACTAATGATAATAAACAGGTAGAATCAAGCCAAGAGAGAGTAAGGATGGATTCCAACCATGCACTTAAAGATAAGTAACAATGCTCTTTCAAAATTATTATATTTGCATATGGTGTATGAAGAAATAAGATTCAAATTTATTTGCTTGGAATTTTTCATATGATAAATAATCAAGATTATTTTTTTTTTGGGAAAACCTCCACAAAATTTTGTGCATAAAGGAATACATGTTTTTTGAATTGAATTATTAAAATATTTTAAGTGCATTGAATTCTTAAAATATTTTTGTGGCTAAATAATTGTGTAAATTGGATGAATTATTGAAAATTATGGTTCAAATATGTCTTCTTAACTCCCAAACCATCATATATGTGTAAAAACAGAAAGAAGGTTTTGTATATGAATTCATTATCACCAATAGTCTCTTTAATATTTCAAAATTTTATTTTAGAATTGTGGAAAACTGCATCTAAAATTGATTACTAAAAGAAGAAAAACAGATTAAAGCAAAGGGCTACCATTTAAATTGTTAGCACAATAAGAATATTTTTTAATGTACATATAGAGATAATTGTTCTGACAATGTTCATGAAAATAAATAAATAAATTGTATGCATAAACAAATAGAAATATTATTTTTATATTTCGTGAAAAGAAATAAGTTATTAGCATGGATAAAAATAGAAAAGTCATGATGATAATTCTTGAAAAGGAATTAAGCTATTTCATTTAAAATATTATGAGGGATGTTGTTATGATGCACATGCATTTAAAGTTGTGGTTATGATGCACATGCATTAAAGTTTTAAAGATAAATATTGGAAACTTGAATATAATATGTTCTTATTTATGTATAAATAATATCTAGTATATTCGATCTATTAGAAATGAATAGGTGATTTTAAATGCATGGGAACATTGATTTGTGCAAAAAGAGATATGTAAGTTTTTGAGAAAGAGTTTACAAAAAAAACTTTTGCATAAAAGGAAAGTGGTTCTGTTATTTTAGAAGGATTTGATATTCATGTTATTCCTTGATGAAATATTAGAAGTTTGTTTGATGTGTGAAATGATAGGAAAATATTTTGTATTGCATGCATAATAGCTAATGAGTTAGCTAACTTTTTTGTTAGAATTATTCAAAAATAAGAGAAAAGTAAAAAATCTCCTTGTATGAATTATTGAAGTAGATTCTTGGAGAGGAACGTCGGTACCACATGCCTTATTGTATTAATATTCCTTTGGAATATGCTTTAGAGAAACATATACATTTGCATTCATCAAAAAGTAGAGTTTTGGTATTGGATTATAGGAGAAAAGGAAGGTGCAATGACATAATATTGATTGTGTTAGCCTTATTTTGAGAAAAATAATATGCATTTGCAACCCTAAAAGGATTAGCTATGGTATTAGGTTTCTTTTTGGATAAGATTATGTATAGCTATTGAGCTAGATTTTTTGCTAAGCAGAAATTGTCACCTTGCATGCATGAAAGAATAAATGTTATGTGTTTCATTCCTTGGAAAATCCTTTTTTGTAGCTTTCCATGCAACATTTAGTTATTTTTCTTTGAAAATAAATATTTGTTTCACATGTAGGAAGAAAAAGGTATCATGTTGTTATAGGCCATTTTGTCACATCTTATAAATATCCCTGCAAACAAGATCATTCACATCCTTTGAACATGTTTTCATCCTCCCTACACAAAGCCCTAGGCATGACTCTTTCTAATCCCTAAGTTTCTTCCTAAAATTACCTTATTTCATTAATTTTAAGGACCAACGAAACCTGTCCCCTCATTGGTCAGTGTTGACTACCAGGTTGCCCTAATATGCACCTTTGTTTATCACTAGCATATTTCTCAATGATCGGTGTGCGTTGGCTCTATAAATTCATGAAAATAAAAAAGAATCCTAAAGCTTGCTCTTCCGGAAGCTTCCAGGATCTATTGTAATTATTTATCTCAAATAAAACTATTAAACCCTGTCCTATCCTATCTTAGAATTTTCATCCCTTATCCCTTGAGCTCATCCTCCCATCAAGTGTGGATCTCAAGCCCATATTGGTAAAAGGATAAGAATTCATGAACTACCAACTCACTTATATATTTACTGCCATCTATAGGCAAGGGGTTGGATTTTTTAGATTAATTCTACCCTTATGCTACTCACGTGAAAGATATCATTCCATGCATTAGGGTGATTAGAGGTGCACTTTGTGGAAAAGAAAACAAAAGTCAACTTGGATGATCTCTTATACAAGATCAACACCTATTTTTGGTTTTAAGTCACTCCATTTTTATTAATGCAAATAGTTATTTGCTTTCCTATATATGATGCTATGGTTTAATGTATTTCAATAGAACATCGATCTATTGAATAAGGTGGTGAGATGATGGTACATAGATGAATTTGTAGATCATGGCCTTGTGTTGTCTGATTGCGAAAGTTCTAATTATAACAATCAGATGTAGGATTGGAGCATATGAGCCAAGGAAGGTGAGAAGCATATGATGGATCCAAAGTCCCTTTGTCTTTCTATTGTTCAAGGTTAGTCCACCAGGCCTAAGGAAGATACCTCTTTCTGTAGTCATAGATTTCATAGAAAAATTGGGTACTCCACCAGGGAGCGTTGTACTACCTTGGTGGTTACTTTGCCTCTTATGCTTGAATTACCTCTTCTTCATACCATTATTATCTTATTTAGTCAAGGAAAAACTTAGCAATACCTTTCACTAAGTCTGAATTAAAATCCTTGTGTCATACCCTCTGGTCTTATGATAGAGTGTTGCACCCCAGTGGAGCCTCCCTTGTGTCTACATTGCATAACACTAGTGCCTCCTTTGCAGATGTGTTGGCCTATGTGCATGAAAATGTTTTCTTTTGTATAGATTTTCTCTCTGACTATCCTTGTTCCAGCTACTCTTCCTTGAGTCTTTGAGTGTATTATGGTCTCTCTAAAGCATCCATTGGGTATGATTTCATTTTTAGTGTCTTTGGTAAGGATGCTTTTAGATTTTCCTCTGTTCGTATCATTAGGTCATTTGAAAACTGATTTGGTTTGATCATTGGGATTTAACGAATTTGTGTTTAGCTATAGTTTTGAAAATATTGTTTGAATCAATGATTAAACTTTTCATATTAGTTTTCTTGATTTTCAAAAATTAAGTGACTTGAAAAGAAAAATATTTGCATTACCATTTATGGTTTTTTGTTTACATCAAAATTGGAACAGTTGCATTTAAAAGGGAGTTGCACTTTTCACATTGACCACTTCATATTGTTTCTTGCATACTCTTCATCCCTTCCCTCCCTTAGATAGTTTTTAATTGAATGACAAATATTTCATTTCCTCATGCTAGCTTGCATTTTAAAATATTCAAGTGACATTCACTGTGAGCCCCAAAATTGAAACTTAACTAAAGATAAGCATTAAAATTTTCTAAATCAACCTACGGAGAATTTGCAACATTAATAGAAACATTTAGAGTTCTGGGCTACCTATGTTTTATGGTGTCGTTAAACCTAGGAGTTGTCGTTGTTTTCTAGGGACGTATCTTGGGGATGAAATACCATTCCATGTACCTAAGTATATAGGATTGTTCACCAGATACCTTTAGGTATACTGGATGATAGTCCCTACATAAAAAGTATATGGGAATGCTCTCATTGAATGGTTATGCGTTAGACAATACTACTAAACACTGCACTTCCACGTACCGTCGAGTATATTTTGGAAGTGCACCATAGGATGCTATCCTCACCATAGGTAATTGAGTCAGCAACATTGTATACCATGATACAACAAACACAATGTTATGGGAGATTTCCTGCACGCACATTAATTCCTTACCTTTCCAAGGTGTATATTGCACTTCACGACTCCTTGGTTAACCTTCTTCCTAGTTTACCCCTTTGTTTTATTTTGTGTCGTTAATTTCTAAAATCAATTAATTAACCACGTAATAACATCCTCCCCATTGAACAACTCCTTGGCGGATCTTAGGTTGAGACTAATGGCAACAATTCTTGAGTGCACCAATCAAGGAAACCCCTCTAACGAGAATCGTAGTCATTTTACTCCTTTTTGAAATATTGATGCTCCTTATATGACAAGGTTGTCCCTTCCTTGATTTCCCAATTACTTTGTAGTTTGGTTTTTTTCGACCCCTATGTTTCCAAATATCCAAACTGCTTCTAAACCAAATTATCCTCTGCCTAAACCATATCAACCTCAAATTGATGCTAAATTTGACCCTTTTCCTTCTTCACATGTTGTTTCTTTATCCCTTTCTTCCTCCTCACTTAGTGAAAATATTGGTTCTAGCAACCAAGAAGCTAGGAAGAAGAAGCAAAATAAGTAGGGGGTCAACCAAGCAACCATTTCTACAAATGTAACTAGTATGGAGAAACCTTCTAATCAACCCTACAACATTAAATTTCCTTGCAAGTTATGTAAGGGTGACCATCTTCTTAGATATTTTCCTAGTATTCCAAAGATATTGGAAGTATGGTCGACAAGCTCACATCAACCTTTGTCATCAACCTATGGAGATCATGCTAGTGATAAACCATCAACTATGACAATGAGGTCCATGGTAAAAAGAGTAAAATAAAATTTCCCTATAAGTTATGTGTAATGAATCATCCTATTCACATTTTTCATTATATTGATGAATCCTCAAAAGTGTTGGAAAAACATACACATTCTGAGCCTTGACTCCTAATTGGTTTTGGCAAGTCCTTGTTTTTTTATGAATAAGAGAAATTATTTATCACCAGTTTAAGACATGTTATCACACAGGGTAAGCCAAAGTGGGAAGGTTCTAATGTAAAAGAAGTAATTAAATCTTTGTTCAATGATGAAGGAACTAGATAGCACTTCTACTTCCTACGGCTATTTTTGTTTGATGATGAAGGAACTAGAAAGCGCTTCTACTTCCTATGGTTTTCTCTTATTTGGGCTAGAAAAATAGAAGGTGCCATTCATAATTTTATATGTAATATAAGGTGATTATAAAGTTTACGAGGAGGGAAAATAAAAAATAGAATGAAAAGTAGGAGACCTTCTCGAGCGTGAAATGAGATGATGTTAATAATGATGTAAGGTGAGGAGGTATATGAACTAAAAGACTCTTGTAAGGTGAGGAGGTATATGAACAAAATCCAGCGTGGGTGATCGAAATCGAAGCTGTAATAAAATAAAATGAAAAGATGGTGAAATCGAAATATATAAGAATATATAGCTTCGATAATTAGATCTAGTTATAAGCGTTAGATAAGGTACAATAACTATGACAACACAATGATATGAATTAGGACGGATTTGTTTTTTATTTTAATTATGCATATGGAAGATGCGTATGTCAACTTGGAGAAAAGAAAAAATAAAGTCTATTTTAAAAAAAAAAAATATTATAACTTATAAAGCAGATTTTAAAAAATGCTTATATATCATGTTTAACATATAATATTACACATCTCCTGCTATACTTTGTTGCATGTCTCTGGGCTCAATAATCCATTTTAATTATAATTCATTTTAACTATAAAAATAACGGAAAGAAATAAACCTAACATATTTGCAAGGGTTGTGGAAATTGAGTCATAAATGTAAGATCTTACATTCAAAAAATTCGTGATAATGAAATTAACAAGAATATTTTAATGTAATTAATGACGAGGGGTTAAGAAACTAAATTTTAATTGGTTTTGATCCAGGTTATAAACAAGAGGCATATTATCCTATAGCTGGCAGGTTTATTCTTGAACGAGTTTGGACCCTTCACTTCGTGAATCTCTACGGACTTGCTAATTAAATTTCATTCCATTTTTTTTTCAATAATATTTGACAGGTGGATGGATGGATGGATTACTAGAGGATGATTTTGAAAACATAAAAATCGCTCACAATAAATAAATTGATGTACATCTACATAATTCCATATAATATTCCATGAGAAATGTGTGAGATGTGAAATATGAATTCTCTTTCTATTCCATATGAAAGAATATAATTAAACAAGTGCGCATGTGACACTGTAACAGTTAGCGCAATAGTAATCATGTCCAAACTAAAAATAGAAGCATTTTTTCAAAGATTTCAGGTTGCTTGTATCTGAGTAACACTTCGCACTAGAATGTTTACCAATTTGTGCTTTCGTAGCTATTGGGAAAGGAGAACTAACATGACAGAAGAACAATTTAATGTTAGGCCAATGTTATGCTATTTGGTGAGTGATGCACAATAAGAACAATAATATTGTTATTCACCTTTTGTTAATTGGATTGTTATATTATGAAGAAAAGTTCATGTTCCAACATGAGAAGAAAACTGATGATGGTGTTCTCTTTAAGGTGGTGAATATGTAACATCTCTAACTTAATTTACTATAAAAACTGCCATAAAATTAAGTTTCTTGAATAATTAAATATTATTAATTCCTATATTGATATTACATGAAGAATATTTTTCCAATTCCTAATTGCAAAAATATTACAAGAATTAATTCTTAATTCTTTTATTTGGAAGAATTTATATTCCTCTGTGTAAATAAATTGTATTTTCTAAGTCAGTTTATTTTATGAGTTTTAGAAGTAATGAGTCATAGTTTTAGAAAAACTATGGATAAGTGATATGTCATCCATATGGTAAAAACAAATCTACCTTAAAAAACCATGACAGATTTATGGGTGATTTATTGAGTGATTTTAGAATGTAGAAAAATATGATTTACGGATGATTTATGGAGTAATTTTAGAATATAGGAAAAATATGATGTATCGAGTGATTGATGGGTGATTTATGGAATGCTTTTAGAATTTAGAAAATATATTTTTTTTTCTTAATTCTACTTATTGTAAGCCTATGGGAAAATATGAGAACTAATGAGAAAATACAGATATAATCAAGCCAAGAGAGGCAAAGGATGGATTCCAACCATGCATTAAAAGATAAGCAACTATGCTCTTTCAAAATTATTGTGTTTGCATATGTTGCATGAAGAAATAAGAATCGAATTTGTTTGCTTGGAAAATTTCATATGATAAATAGTCAAGATTATTTTTCTTTGGAAAACCTCCATGGAATTTCTGTTAGAATTTGGGTACCAGAGGACAAGTGGTTCCCCAAGGCACTGATCTTTGGCCTAAGGAAAAGTGTCTAAATTTATTTTTTACTTTTCTCCTAAAGTGACTTTATAAGTAGTAAACTATATTTATTTTAAAAGTAATTTTATAAGTGATAAAGTTACATTGTAATTTAAAGGTGACTTTATTAAAGCTAATGAAAAATTAGAAAGTGAAAAAATGATTTTGGAAATAAAAGGCTAAGTGGGTCTTTATTTAAGTGGGTGAGTTAAAAAGTAGAAAGTGAGAATTAATGCAAATTTATTCTCATCTCTAAATCTAAGTGAATCTCAAACACTAGATCTTACGGTAACCCAAAAGGCCATTTACAAAATAAAAGGAGAAGAGAAGAGGATAAGATTAGTTCATTATTTCATGAAAATTTGAGAGAAAGAGAAGAGAGAGCAAGGAGAAAATTTCTGAGCAGTGAGGAAGTGAAGGAGAACAATAAGAATACATTTCAACAAATATGGGTAGCAACATTTATTGGCACCCATCACAAGATAAAAGTGTATAGTAGGAGAAAGGCACAAAAATATAGGAAGAGGGACAACACAAAAATCGAGGAGGGATAGTAGAAATGGCACGAATTTTGAGGTAGATTTGAGAACAAATTTCGAGGCAATCATATCGTTGAAATCGTACAGTCCATACATTGTTCAAGGAACATTTTTCGAGGCTAGCCATATAATATTTAATATTGTTTTATTTCTAGAAAAATTTCTGTTTTGGATGTTCGCTGATTGACACAATTTTCAAGGCAGAGTTCAAGCATGAAAAATCGAGATAGGTTTTAACTTGTGGTTGCTGGAATTTTTACTGTGTATTTCAATATCTCTATAAAAGCATTTTCAAAAATAAAGAAGAGCTCTCAAACTAGTTTTCTCCAATAGTTGTAGGGGGTTTTTCTAGGGTCACATTGACCAAAAATCATAGTGTTATTTTTTGTATATGGCTGTCATAATTTTGTTGTGTTTTATTTTTGCAATTTCAGAAATTGTGAAATTTCTAAGTTTGTGTTTTCAGAAAATTATTTTCATTTCCATATTTTAGAATTTTTATCATACTTAGATTAAAACTAAATGCATGGAGTGATGAGGAAAACTGATAACTAGAGTGGGGTTTGAAATTTCTTCATGGTATCAGAGCTTGGTTGGATGAAAAGTTTAGTTTGGAACAAGAAAGTCAAAATTAGAGCAAGTTGATTTTTACATAGAAAACAGAAAGTTTTACCACATATTTGAAAATTTTAGTTTGGTAGGATAGTTAAACATGTCTTTGCATTTAAGAGTTGGAGACAAGTTGGATGGGAAAAACAACTACAATGCATGGAAGTAGAGAATCCAGAGCATCTTTGAGGAAGCAGAAGTTTGGGCCATTATGGTAAATACCACACTGAACCCAACAATAGTACCTGATGACCCTGTATAGTTGGTAGAGTTAAAAAAAAAGAATGCTAAGGCAAACATATTGATTCTGGAAGGAATAAAAGACCATTTCATTCTTCATGTGAGAGGAAAGACTTATGAACATGAGATGTAGACATCCTTCACTAGTCTTTACCAGAGCTCAAATGAAAACAGAAAAATGGTCCTAAAGGAGAAACTGAAGACCATTTAAATGGCTAAGCCTGATAGTGCTACATCATACCTCATGTAGAGCCTCTACTTTACACCTACTTTTCTACCATTTCCCTCAATCTTCCCTTATCTTTCCTTATCTTTTGCCTCATTTTCACCATAAAACAACCCAGATCATTACATTAGATGTTATTAAGCATGATTAAGTAAGTTTTGCTAATGGATGACTATTTTTTTAGATTTTGACTTACTTGCAGGCATCCTGCAGCTTTCTGGTGATCCTGCAGCTTTCTGGTGATCCTGCAGCTATCTGAACATCCTGCAGCCCATTTTGTTAAACTCTATGTTCCACGTGTCGGTTTTCTAGATGAGCCACATGGGCACTTAGGTGTCATCATGCTCAAGGTTCCTGTCCTATTTTTCCGGCCATCCACATCATCTTTGTCCACGGTCAAAGCAGGGCAAGTCACGGTCAACTCAAGACAGTTTAGCGGTGATTGTGCGCTGTTTGGTCACGTCACCCTAAACGGTGATTTGTCCACGTTTTACAGATGGCAGGGGACGTGATCCAGCCTGGGATTTATTGCCCATGACGACAGAACCACCACCTCGTCCACGCAGCCGCATGAAGTGCCAAAGAAACCTGGAAACGCATAAACAGTCATTTACTTTTCAGTTATTTAGTTGCACGGATAAGCTATCCTAGAAACTTCTATAAATAGCTGCGTCTGTGTACGCTTATTAAGCTTTTTATGAGTTGTATTTGATGAACCTCTGTTATATTTTTAAGCATTCCAAACTCTGTTTTTAAAGTGCTATTCTAGCACTCTGTTTTAAATATTTTCTGCAATGAAGAAGTAGACTCAGCATTGTCTTGAAGTTTCCAGATCTCTGAGTTTTCTTTGTGGCTGAATGGACAGAGGGCCCCTGCTCATTTGTGCCACTGTAAAGTATCTTATGTGCAGTAGAATTTTCTTTACTTGTTTATTTCCTTAAGCATGTATAGTTCCTTTTATTTGCTTTCCTTTCTTTCAAGCTGATCAGTGTTATTTTCTTGCAGATTTCTTTTAGCCCGGGATTTGTGTGTGTATTTGCCTTAATGTCTAATGGTAGTTGCAGTTGTCTTATTCATTATGCT
>APFE030233760.1:3026-25268 GCA_000404065.3 Pinus taeda
CTGCTCCTAGAAGAATGAGCTCGACCCCTAGAGGCAAGGGAAGAGGTTAGCTTGCCTATATTATGTGTTTTCTTAGTCATTTTGAGAGGTTGGAAGGTTTGACTCTTGTGGGAGAAAGTTTCATTGTATATTGTACATCTATCTTTGCAATTTCAAGAGGAAGAAGGCCAGGGTTTTGCAGACATCCTTGTGGATTCTTGTGGATTGTAGTGTTGATGGTGTGTTCTCTACATGTTATTGTAAGGTTTTTATGTATTCCACATCTCTCTTTTGCTTCTATTTGGACAGATGAAGTGATAAAGTTTGAAATCATGCTTTGACATGCCCAGCTTTTTAGTTTGTTCAAAATTTATGTTTTCTACTGTTTAGAGAGGACTCAAATGGTTGTTTGCCCTCTTTAGCTCCTTCTCTATCATCCCTGATCATCCATCTCAGATTAAGGCATCAACGCTCACTCCTACCTTGCCCCAAAGATCCCCCTGCAAAAACCTGTGCTCAATCCCCGCACCCTGAATTGCACTCCCTCCAATTGCCACCAAAAACCCAAAAATCTTTAAATCAACCCCCCTTATCAATTTACTAGCCTAATATCTTTGATCCTAATTGGTCAGCTTATCATATTGAAAGATTTACCGAATCTGACCCGAGAGAGCCTTCTCATACCTCGTAGGGCTAGCTACGAGGTGAAATGGTTTGATGTAGCCTTGAGAGTTTGTCTATCTCAGCCTAGGTGAATTCCAAGTGCTAACAGATTCCACATAGGACACACATGACATGTACAAGTGACGTGGTAAGGATGGTTATGTGGCATGCTAAAAACATGACATGTGGCAAGAAGGAATGGTATTTTTAGAGGGCCAAGTGGGTGATATTTAGGTGACACATGGCATCGTGATGGATTACCACATGGTCGAGTGACATCACCTTGAATTCATTGTGACATCATTAGTTCAATGGAAGCAAGTGACATGGAGGATGAAGCTCACATGACACCTAGGTGACACATGGCGATGAATTTTGGGGCCACCTGGCTCAAAGTTTATCATGGGGTTATGATGTTGAATTGTATGTGGTTGGGATCTATGTCAACATAGAGCTCAAGGTCATTGAGGTATTTGTAGTGTATTTCATAGGTGGGGTGCATGTTGACAAAATCCATGGAACAAAAAAAAGTTGTGGGAACAAGACCATTCCCATTACTTGACTGAAATAATTATTTCATCCCATGGATGTTTGTAGTAGAAAACCCTTATGGGTGCGGCATAATGGTGTAGTGTTGCTATGGTCCTATGATGTGGTGAGTTCCACGTTGGACCTAATGTGAAGTGGAAGTTCCACGTATTTACCACATGGTGGGCCCTTGCTGTTGTGGTAGAGGTTATGGAGCCCAACTTTAAGTGGGCATAAGTTTAATTATATAGGTTAGGTTGAGGAAAAAATGATATTTTCAGAAGGCTCTTGACGAGCTAAACTTGATGGTGTTGTCCAAAGTGAGTTATACACACTTTGGGTGAGAAGGAATTTTGTAACCCCATATTCATAATGAGACCATGGAAGTCGGGTTAATTAAAATTAAAACCTCCCATTCAGCTGAGATTGGTCCAAGGGGGTGCTATGAATCATTACCGAGTGGTATTAGAGCACCTAGGTTTAGCACTTGGACTGAACGGGTCTAAAATGGTAATTTTTGAACTATGTTAAAGACTGTAGTAACTTTTTGTGATTGTTTCTGACATGATGCTTGTAGCATTTTAATTACTGACTACATGTTGTATAAAAGTGTTGATGATGATATGTTAATTATTTTCTAACTAACATATTAAATTGAAATTTGGTGTTATAGATATCTTCCAATCCATAGGATTATTGCATATTTTCCAAGATGGTAAATAAGACTATTTATATATTGTTAGCTAATGGTTATGTGTGTATGACAACACATAAGAATACACCAGGGAAAAATAAAGAGAAAAAGTGAATGAACAATAGAATGGATCAATGTAACACTAATAAATCCTAACATGGTCGGGAAGAAGAGTTAATGAAAAAAAGGAGAGTGGAAGGGTCCCTTGACTGGATGGAAACACTGAGAATTATAAGAGTTGAGACGAGAAGTTATAAGGCATACAATGAAAGGATTTTCATGGATTTGGAGTAGCAAGAAAAAGTAAATAGAATTATAATACTAATCCTATTAGATTTGCAAAGG
Source organism: Pinus taeda (assembly GCA_000404065.3). Classification (NCBI taxonomy): domain Eukaryota; kingdom Viridiplantae; phylum Streptophyta; class Pinopsida; order Pinales; family Pinaceae; genus Pinus; species Pinus taeda. The sequence goes on from APFE030233760.1 coordinate 5,236, forward strand.
AAAAGGAAACATGATCTAGGTTCTAGGTACATAGGAAAAGATAAAGGTAGACAAATTCCATCATGACTTCGAAGGCATGAATTGAGGATTGAGGGTGCAAAAGGAAATAAATATAAGAAAAGGCATAAGTAGAAAAGTGAAGACATAGTGATAGGTGGAACTCCACTAAGTACTCTAGGGAAGAGGTCGAGTAGTCATGAGCAACTGTCTAGCATTGCAACTAAAATATATTAGTAGAAAATCAAAGGAAAATACTTCATCCCAGTAGAATTTAGAAATGAAAAATCTCCTACCTTTGATGGAAAGGTGGAGAAGTTCAAGGAAGAAAAGGCATGGTTGCTATGGATGAAGAAGTACTTTAGGGTGCATGATTGCTCTAAAAATATGAAGGAAAGAGTAGACATATTTAGATTGAAGGGAAAGGCTAATATCTAGTGGGAATATTTGAGGATTTTTAAAGATATTAGAGAGAGAGTTTTCCTATAGGATATTTAAGAGATATTTTGAAGGAAAAGTACATATCCAAAATGTACTATGATAACAAGGCCAAGGAGTTTTATGAGCACAAATTGGGCTAATTGACAACTAATAAATACACAACCATAATTTTGGAGATGCTAAGATATGTGCCTTACATCAAGGATGAGAAGACAAATATTCAAAGATATCACAATGGACTGCCACAGGAAGTCAAGGATAAAATAGACTCGGATGAGCGTAAAAAATTGGAGGAGTGCATTAGGAAAATGAAGTATTACTATGAACAATCCAGGCATATCACTGAGTCTTGAATGGATCAGAAAGAAAAATGAAAATATAGTTTAAAATGGAAAGGATAAAATTTTGTAGGACATTAGTAAGGAAGAGGAAATGGGATGTTTGTCATATCTTCCAACGATGAGTTTTAGCAGAATACCTATATTGTTGATAAGGACTACTTCAATAAGACTACTGGAGTAGAAGAAAAGAGGTTTAGAGGAGGACCTATGTAGTATTGGACTTATGGAGAAAATCACTAGTAGAGAGATTATCCTCAACAATAGTGGAATGGTACAAGACTGTACAATGTGCAAGAGGCAGAGATTGTGAAGGATGTGGCTTAGAGTGTGCCATGAATTTATGCCACATTGGATAACAAGAAGCTTGACCACTAAGCATCAGTGATAGTGGATGGAAGGTATGATCATTAGCCAACCAGTTTCAATTATGATAGACCCAAGTTATAATTTTAGTTATATCAACCAAAGTATTGCAAAGAGATATGCACTGCAAAAGACAACCCATTAAAAATCATGGTTGGTTCAAATAGAAATAGTGACTAAGAGGCAAGTTGAAAATTTGGTGAGGTCATGCCCATTAGTGATGAATGTCATGCCCACACACACATTCTTGAATTTATTACCATTGGGTTCATACAATGTGTTAGTCCGCATGAATTGACTGGCGTTCCATAAGACCAAAATCAATTTGTTTAGTAAATCAATAGAATACCTCAACAATGAAGGGGAAAAGGTGATGTTCTGTTGGTGGTGCTGGACTAACCAACATTCAAGGGATCTCCCCAGTAAGAAGTCCCAACTAGACCTTAGACTATTTGGATTGGGATTCCCAGTAGTGGGTGGTAATGTAGTGCCTTCACCATGGTAGTGTGCAAATATAACTATGATTACTTTGGTTGGAAGCAAGTGTGTGACCTTGTCAAGAGTCAAGTGAGATGCATGGGTGTTCTAAGACATAGAGGGGAAAAGGAAGTGTGTCCCTTAGAATCTTGTAATAGTATGCAACCTGAAAGTGACACATGAGCGGAATGACATCACAAGTCAAAATGCGGAATAGTCCACAAACCAAAGTGATGGATTAATAAAAAAACACACATTCAATAAGATTCATACAATTGCATACAAAGTATTTCATAAGAAAATGTGTGAGTTAAACAACATACATTGCTAAACCAACTATTATTATTATTATAAGTGAAAGTTACATCCATATATACACCATTGACAACCACTAGCCCCAATAGTGGAACATTACAGTGAAGAACACCTACTCCTCCAAAGATGTATACCCGCTCTACGCTATGGAGAAGCCAAGGCTCGTCATAATACTCCCAAGCCATTTCTAAGCATGATCCTATCCAAAAGTGTGGTTCCCAAAACCCTGTTCTAAGGGTTCTGAGGTTCTATTTATAACAAAGGGTGGGATGACCCTTGAAATTCCCCTCTGTGACTCTTTGACTACCGTCATGACACTTCAACTTCTTTACAAATAACTCATTAAATTACATAGTGATTGTTCACATTCCATTAGCGACACTTGGAATTTCACTTAAAACATATTTACAAATAATATACATTTTCCACATGTACCCATTTGAGACAAAATATGCTAGATACACCCTAACAAGACAAACACTATGACTAAGAAGTTTGGTGAAAGACCAACTTTGCAACCTACACTTGATTCTTCTCAGCCATGTAATGGTACCAAACTTGGTATTGTTAGATGATGTCTCTAAACTACTTGATGATGTATTTCTTATAGAGGACTCATACCTCCATAGCTTCTGGGTATATGGTATTGGAACCTTTGTCTAGCTCATCTTGAAGTATGTGCAACATGGTCTTGACCATGACGGGATCACCAATGTACTTTTGCATGTTTTGTGCGCTCAGCTCGAAGTCATCACTGTTGGCCTCTCACCTTAGCTGCTCCATGTACATGTAGAACTCTAGCCAGACTTTGTTCTTGTGCTTAGCTTCGGTGAGGGAACCTATTGATGGGATCATGTGCATTCTCATCATGACATCCAAACTCTTGTGCAACCATGCATATGAAGCATGTATGCTATTTACGAATGAGGCGAGATGCTCATAGTTTTGGATCAACATCTGGACCCTTGGTTTGTCTAGTTTTGCTTGCAACTTCATCATCTTAGGAAAGTAAAGAGGGGCCCCTTTGTAGCAAAATGTTCACTCTTGAACATGGGCGATGGCAGCATGTATTTCCATGAGTTTGGAAAAACCTTTTGCTCCATTGCTAAAAGAAATGCATATGGACAGTTGCCTTATGCAAAGTGATGAATATATCATAGAGCTTCCACATGGTAGCCTTAAGTGTTGATACCTAAGCAAGTATCTATTTCCTCATCTTTTCCATTGCAAAACTCGCACTCTGCTCTATGGATTGTTCTGCCTCTTGCCTAGCCACCTACAAGTTATTTGCCATCTGTTCATTCTCTGCTAACAAGAACTTGACATTTGAGCTCGTGGCTCCTACATAAGCCAAGGTGGCATCAGCCATGGAAACTGGTTTCTTTCTTACATCTGACACTATCACTCTTTCCTTCATGAATGCATGTAAGGCATGATCATCAAGTAAATTCTTTCTCCATGCCTGTATAATCTTCTTCTCCAACTCATCGAATGAAACATTGTACACATCCATCACCGAATAATCATCAAGGAGAAAAACCTCTCCTTTCTCGCTGAGGACTAGTTCTGACACTAGAGTAAGTGGAGACTCAGAGGTGACCTCAGGTTCTCTCATAATGAGGTCAGTTTCTTCATCCTATGGCTCCTATCCCTACTTCATGATCTGAATCGATCATAAGTTAAAACTGATGTAGAATTGATTATCCATTAATGAATAGAATGTTAACTGAAGTGTGGAAACCGAGAGAGCTTCTTGAGAAGAAATACTTTCAACAACTGATAAAACATAAGTAGATGCATAACAGAAGTGAAAACAACAAAAACACATTGATACCAAACAAAAAAATTGAATACGGAGTTCATCCTTGATGGACTACGTCTTTGTATCTTCTTTCAAGATGGGCAACCGCTTTATTAGGATTGAAACATAAGAGGTCGATTACATAGAGATTTGACCAAAACGAATGTGCACACAAGAACTTCTGATCACTATCAAATGATAGCTCTCTAAACCAGCTTTCCAATTCCTACCACGGTTCCCAATTCCAACTCTGGATGCTCCTATTACACTAAAAACAAAAACGACTATGAGCTCCAGAACTTGCATACAAAATCCAAAACCACTCTCCCTCCACTTCAATGAACAAAAATGACTTTTAAAACCCATCAGGTGCATTCAAACCTCATTAGGCTAAATTTGGGATGAACACGCTGCAATCTGGGGTGGTTTGGTCTCGGTCTAGTCATGAAATGACACTTAGGATAGGGTTGCATTGTCATTTAATTAAATTTGCACCAAAACTGCAACAAAACCCATTCATAAACTTTATTATAAAGTAGTAGCCATTGGTGTCTATTGATCGGGTGAAGGAGGTTTACCATCCATGTGAATAGGTTGCGGTTTAACCACCAACTGGCACCTTCGTAGTCTTCCCCCAATGGTTCCACCTACCAATACTTTGGTGGTTAACATTGCTGCTCACACATCAACAGTTAATGCTGACGGTTCCACTGCCGTTACATTAAACACTGCGGTGAACTTCGGCCCCATTCATATGTTACAACCCACACGGTTTTAAAACCTAGAGGTTAACATACCCTGGCGGCTTTCCTCAGCTCATTCACATGGCAACGGTATCTGATGCGGTTAGCGCTGTGGTTACAGCTAACCCCGATGGCTTTACACTTTGTTCACATGTCACATTGACTGCAACTCCGACGTTGTTAGACTTCGTGGTTAGGGAGTATCCATAATTTTTTTTGTAACGTTTGATGTGTTTTAACATGACCCAAGAGGGTTTTAAACTTTGGAAATAGTATTTTTTTAATGCATGTTTTAGATTCTAGGTTTAGGTTAATGCATGGCTTAGGTGCTAGGTTACGTTTAATGTGTTAGGTTTTGCATTAGGTTTGTAACATAGGTTTACAATGTATTAGGTTAGTTTTTACATCATTTTGATTTAAAATAACCCATGTACATCTCTTCATTACAAAGTGACATTTGTATCAACATCACATGACGACAACCTATGTCGATAATTAAACCTTACAAAACAGATGACAAACCCCACGTCAATGATCATCGTGGCAGAACCGATGATGAACACTTTTTGAGAACCAGGTACAACACCATATCAACTGAACACCATGTAAAATCATAAACATCACTTGAACAATCTGATCTATAACCAACACTATTGAAATTAAACAACACCAGACTGAATTGTTGATGATGACACTGAACGCTGACGATGAACTTGTGCAACTGATCTGACGAGATCCTCTTGGATCAATCCTCTCCATTTGAAAGCGTTTGGACCACAAACATTTGACTAAACAAATAGTTTATGAGGGTAGATCTCCCTCACTTTCCACTTTGTTTTGATAATGTACCAATACATTCGATCAATCACCTGCAAGTGATGACCCTGATGATGCTGACCATGGCACATTTTGAATCAGTGACATATTTAATCCATCTGCATTAAGAACAACTTGCGATGATGTTCAAACAACCTATTATGAACATGGTAATTTATTTCTTTCCATGAATAACCATGAGTTAGTTATTCATAATCATCTTTGAAAACAGTCTCTAGAGGATATTGTTCAATACCATTAGCATGTATTAACAATCTATTTTGCAAAATGACAGAGACAATCAAATTCATTCTTGACATCAAACCAGATACTTGAGTTGACATACTTTCCTACTTCCTGATTACTAAGTGAACTTGCCGCATTAAACCCATGGCAATCTCTTTTGGTGTCCATGTCCAACCCATGCCAAGAAACTGAAGTTGGGGACATATTGCATCAAGTAAATAAGTGGGCATGTAGAATATTGCTTGCTCATTCTTGGGCAGATTCCAGGCATTAGTCACATGGACTTTCAACTAAAGAGCCAACAGATTCGACCAATTGAATGGCTTCCCATCACTCACCAACTAGTCTAACATAACCACCCAATTTTCCAAAAAATTCTTTGTGCTCTCTTGACCATATAAGTCGCATGCAAATATGATCAAGAACTGGTAGGCCTTCCTTAGTGAAGTTGTCTTGTAAACATGATTGGGTTTTGCTTTAATTTTGAAAACTCTTTCACCAAGTGCTTTATAATATCTCTAGTGTTCACAAAGTTGTGGGTGGAATAGAAAGTGAGTCCATGTGGTTCACCAGTTGAGGTAAATGATACATCTATTGATAGTTCTCCACACTGAATTTTGCAAGTTGTATCCCACTGGCACTGCTCAATGTCATATTCTTTAAATCTTTGTGTGAGACAATCCAATGGATGGTGTATGCACATGGGAAGGAAGGGTACCTACATGAAACCTTATGTAAGCCTAACCAGTAGACACTGATATAAACTTGCCAATCCTCTAAATCTTCCTTGAACTCCCCTGCAAAGATATCCTTGATTTCTTTCCATGTTAACTTCATGTCCTTCTTAATGAACAACTTAGTGTCTACATAAATTGACAAATTCACTCACACCTGCTCAGCTTCTTCCCCAACGCTACTCTCAAAAGTATCCTTTGATGGAGCTCTCTTGGAAGCCATGTTTCTGTAACTACTAGAGATTTTCTCAAGAATTGTTGTACCTAGAGACAAGGAGGACACTCATGGCATGCAATGTCAGCTTGAAACCAAAATGGTGGCCTGGGTGCAAGCAATATAGACAAATGCCCAAATCCTGATATAATTTCCTCTAATTCTGGCCAAAACCCTTCTTCTACTCTCACTGGAGTATCAGTCATCTATTTCTAGACTGATTGTTTATGAATTTCCCTTTCTCGCTACTGTCACCACTTCTTTCCCTTTAATCACCCCAACCCTAGTTATCGACACTATTTATATCATAGATTCTCTTTCCCTTTATCGGAACTATAATTTCATAGGAATTATAAAATACACTATCAGCAAGGCTTTTGAGTGGAATTAACACTATTGGGTATAAAATACACTAACGAAGGTTCCACATTACCATAGTGTGTTTACCCGTGGGAATACACTATCGGTGGTTATAAATGGTTGTAATGCTATTTCTCAAGAAATTACACTATCGCCAAGGTTTTACTCCATTAAATAGAATAACACTATCACAATCGAATTAACACTATCGGCACTGTTTTTCCATAGGATTGCGTTAATACACAATTACACTATCGACACTCCGTTATCGGTGATTCCTCGATGTGATATAACACTATAGTGTTATCGGTAATCACAATTGGCAATTCCAATACACCTTGCTAAGCGCTCCCCATTGAGACTTGCGATGCGATAACACTTGCAAACCTGATAAGCTATCAAAGCCTCCCTATTATAGTTTCAAATTCGGAAGTCGCACTTCGAACTTTGATGCTTCCAAGGGCTAGTTCCTCTTTACTATAGTTTTGTGATGTGATATTTGTTCGGACCGGATATGGGTGTAATCCAGGTATAATAAGATTTCAAGTACGGAACTCCATTTCAACTAAGGTTTTGCACGGTTTTCCTGTGTAAAACAAAGTTTCTGCTGTGGAAATCAACAATGCATGTAAGGGAAACAGGGCCAGTAAATGTAAAGGGAAACCACCACAACAGCTTCAATCGAAATGTTAATTGCAAAACAAAGTCAAATCACTGTTAATAAAACTCAAAAGAAAGTAAACAAACCCGAATATACGCGTAAATACTAGTCAACAGGAAAATATCGATTCGGATGCAAAGAAAGGGTTTCGAAGGGAACCACGCCTTCAGGATCGACCAAATACACAGAGAATCCCATCTTCCTTTGAGAAATATGTGATAAAAGCATGCGGTCAAAATCCCATTACAATATCATCAAACTTACATACATATTGGTTCGTGTTAACAACTAGTTTCTAAAAGAGAGGCTTAATTTAATACAACTATCAGTTCTGCGAGACATCCTCCTCGAGAACCTCCACTATGCTTAACTAATCCTATCTGTTTAGCGAGGTATTCTCCTTAAGAACCTCCACTATAGCTTATATATTTAACATTTATTACAACATGATTTAGTCCTAGATTCTATCACTATGTTAAACTAAAAAAACATGTAAATTGATGGCTAAAGGATCCCCCTCCTTTGCTTGTAGATTTTTTTTGTATTTCTGGAATAAATTTGAAGATTTTCCCTCCAAGTCTCACGCTCCTGAATCAGACTCCTGAGGAAAAAATTCTTCATGGGCTCCTATCCATGAGCTCTTCTACAGAATTGCCCAACTTCTGTAGTATGTTTTTTGTTATCCAAGTAGCTTCAACAGCTAGTTGATCCTTCCATTTTACCAAATACTGAAAGTACTCCTATCCTTTGCTCTTCTTGAACACCTTCTTGTCCAAAATAATTTTTGGCTGTAACTCTTTTGTTGTAGGTAACTACTTTACCCAGTCAATCTCTTGTGTCTCTTGATCTTGCGTTGTATCATCTACCGTTTCACCTTCATACTTGTACAGGTTTGCAACATTGAAAATTGGAGATATTCCAACATCATGTGGTAATTCAATCTCATATGAATTTTCAGAAAAATTTCTTAATACTCTGCATGGTCCAATTTTTTTGAACTTCAATTTGTTATACTCCCTCTTTGGAAATCTTTATTTTCTGAGGTGTGCTAATACCAAATCTCCAACTTCAAAGTTTACCTCTCCTCTTCTCATGTCTACTCTGGTCTTGTACTTGATGTTGCTATCTTGTAGTTGTTATTTCACTTGTTCATGTATTACTTGCATTTCTGAAGCAAAATATTCTCCCTCTGCACTTCTCATCACTTCTTTTCCCAAGTTTCTCAAATTAGATACTCCTCTTGGATGCATTCCATAAACAATATGGAATGGACTCTGTCCTGAACTCCTGTTAGGTGAGTCACTGTATGCATATTCAGCTTGTGCCAACACTTGATCCCATTGTTTTGGATGTTCTACAGTAAGACTTCTTAAAAGATTTCCCAAACTCTTATTCACAACTTCAGTCTGTCCATCAGTTTGTGGATGATAGGTAGAACTGAAACTTAGTTTAGTTCCCAACTTCTTCCATAATGCCCTCCAGAAATGTCCAACGAATTTGGAATCTCTGTCTGAGACAATACTCTTAGGAAACCCATGCAATCTTACTATCTCATTGAAAAACAAATTAGCAATGTGAGTATCATCACTAGTTTTAAAACATGGAATAAAATGTGCCATTTTTTAAAATCTGTTGACTACAACAAAAATGGAATCATTACCCCTTTGTGCCTTTGGTAAGCCCAAAACAAAATCCATACTTACCATATCCCAAGACCTATCTAGAATTGGTAATGGAACATACAAACCTATGTTTTGGCTTCTTCCCTTTGCATATTGACAGATTTTACAAGTTATCACATACTTTTCCACATCATATATCATTTTTGGCCAGAAATCAAATCTGTTCAACTGTTCATAAGTCTTCTCTATACCAAAATGTCCTGCAAGTCCTCCACTATGTTTTTCTTTGATTAAATTCTCCCTCATAGAACAATTTGTTATGCACAGTTGATTTCTCTTAAACAACAGTCCATCTTGTAAGAAATAATCCAACCATTTACTCCTATCCATCAAAATAGGATTCTTACAAGTTTCAAATGCCTCTTTGAAATATGAATCTGTCTCATATAATTCTTTAATAAAATCAAAACCTAACACTTTAATTTGACTCTCTTGAAGTAATACATTTCTCCTACTTAAGGCATCTACAACTTTATTTGATTGGTCATTTATATGTTTCAAGACAAAATGGAAACCTTGAAGATACTCTATCCATTTAGCATGTTTTTGGCTAAGCTTTGGCTGCTACATAATATACTGTAGTGATGGTTATCTAAATAATGTATGAATTCCTTTGACATTAGATATTGCCTCCACTTCTTCAATGACTGCACAACTGCATAGAACTCCTTATCATAAGAAGAATACTTCTTTTTGGAATCATTCAACTTTTCACTAAAATAAGCTATAGGTTTGTCTTCCTAACTTAAAACACCTCCAATAGCTTCTCCACTGCATCACACTTCACTTGGAAAGGTTTACTAAAATTAGGTAGAACCAAAATAGGCTTTTCAGTGATTTTCTTCTTCAACAGCTGAAAATTATTTTCTTCTTCAACGGTCCATCTAAATGGTTGTTTATCCTTCTTTATGGTCTCAATAACAGGTGCATTGATCTCAATAAAATTATTTATGAATTTTCTATAAAAACCAGCAAGACCATGAAAACTTCTTACCTCAAAAACACTTTTAGGTGAAGGCCACTCCCTGATTGCCTTGATCTTCTCTGGATCCATCTTCAGCCCTTCAGTAGAAATAAAAAAACCCAAGTACACGAGCTCTTCTTTCGTGAATGAAAACTTCTTCAAATTCAGCAATAATTTCTCTTGTTGTAGCCTTTGTAAGACATAATTCAGATGTCTCATGTGCTCATCCTTAGACCTGCTATAAACTAGTATATCGTCCAGATATACTATTACAAATTTACCAATAAATTCTTTAAGAACTTCATTCATGAGTCTCATAAATGTACTTGGTGCATTTGACAACCCAAAAGGGATTACTCTCCACTCATACAATCCCTCATTTGTCTTAAAGCTAGTTTTCCACTCATCCCCTTCTCTTATCCTTATCTGATGATGCCCACTTTTAAGATCTGGTTTTGTAAAATACTTTGCTCCACTGAAGAAATCCATTAAATATTCAATCCTAGGTAAAGGAAATATGTACCTGATTGTGATTTTATTGATGGCTCTTGAATCAATACACATGCTCTAGCCTCCATCTTTCTTTAGACTCAACACTGTTGGTACTACACGAGGACTCAATCTTTCTCTGATCAGCCCTTTGTCAAGCAGTTCTTGAACCTGCTTCCTAACCTCTTCATTTTCTGTAGGAGTCATTCTGTAAGCTTCTTTGTTAGGTAGACTTGCTCTAGGAATCAAATCTATATCATGGTTAATTCTTCTAATGGGTGGCAACTCATTAGGTAAATCATCAACAATGATATCACAATAGTTGTCCAACATTTCTTGAATTTCAATGGGTAAATCAAAAACTTTAGTGGAAGTCATGATTACCTTGGGCTTGCAAATTACAACAAAATTTACCTCATTCTCTTTAATCTGCTGCAAGTATTCCTTTCCTCCTAGTAACAGATTTTTTGGATTAGTCTTCTTTCCTGATGCATCTTCTTCTTCCATAAGCAGTAATGTATGATTGGTACCATCTTTACCAAACTTGTAAGTGTTTCTTTTCCGTCATGCATAGCTCCTCTGTCATACTGCCAAGGTCTTCCAAGCAATATGTGACACACATCCATTGGCATCACATCGCATACAATTTTGTCCTTATATTTGCCCAACTGTAACTCCACTTCACACTGTCTGTTCACTAACAACTGATTTTCCTTTTGTAACCATGACACCTTGTAAGGTGTTGGATGTTTTATTGTCTTCAGCTTCAATTTCTCCACCACTTCTGTAGAGACCAAATTATTAGTGCTGCCACTATCAATGATTATCTGACAACATTTCCCTTGAACCTTACACATTGTTCTGAACAAGGTCTTTCTTTGTGATGGTTCAACTATCTCCTTTACTGGCTCAAGCAAGACTTTATTGATTACCAAATATTCTCCTCTCTCTGGTATATTTTCTTCTTATACCACTGCTATTTTTGTTGCTTCTCCCTCAATTTGAGCAACAATTGCATTCCTCTAGCTTGTTCCTACATTCTCTAGGCACTCAAAAGCTCTGTGTCCTAGTTTGTTACATCTGTAACATCTTACTTCTTTTCCTCTTCCTTTGCCCCCTCTTCCCCTAGAAAAAATCCCTGTACCACTTGCATCACCATGCTGGGTTCAGCTGCTAGTAGCTCCATTTTTAGGTTCTGTAGATCTTCGTCTACCACCTTGACTTCCCCTTCCTCGGAAAGTACCTCTCCCTCTGGTAGACTGCTTCCTCATGCGCTTTTCTTCAGCTTTCAGTACCATCTGATAAGCTTCTTCTATTTTCTTAGGAGATAGTATACTTATCTCATCTTGAATGTCCTTCCTAAGACCATTCACATACCTAGTCACCTTCTCATCTATATCCTGATTTTGTCAAGCTCTTATGCTTACCTTATAGAATTCCTCTGTGTATTCTTTCACTGTCATAGACCTCTGTTTAAGATTCTAGATCTGTCTGAACAAGGTTTGTTGATAACTACTTGGTAAAAACTTACCTCTTAGCTTTGCTACCATCCTGCTCCAATTTTTGATAGGTTGCTTGCCAAGTCTCTTTCTTTCTACCTGCACTCCATCCCACCAAAGTGCTGCATGGCCTTTTAGATTTGTGAAAACAAAATTTAATTTCTTCTCATCTTCTATTTCTTCATAGTCAAAGAAATTCTCCATGCCATTAATCCAGTCTATCAATTATTTTGGATTCAATCCTCCTTCATATATTGAAACCTCAATCTAGCTATGGATCTCAACACTAATTGGAAGAATCTCATCTCAGAAGTAACTGCTACAGCTTCCTCCTCTTCTCCAGCTTCAACCTCAGGTTCACTAACACCCCCATCATCTATATTTCTCTCTACTGTTAATGCCTCTAATATTGCTTGCATATGTTGCACAACATCCATTACTTTAGCATTTGCAACTGGTCGTCCTCTTCTAACACATTCTCGTCCTCTTCCAACTCTGAAAGCCATATTAACTTTCCTTCTTCCACTTCTAAGATTCAATTCAGTGTTAAAAGGTTGCTCTAATACCACTAATGGTGGCCTGGGTGTAGGCGATATAGACAAATGCCCAAATCCTGATATAATTTACTCTAATTCTGGTTGAAACCCTTCTTCTACTCTCACCGGAGTATCCGTCATCTATTTCTAGACTGATTGTTTATAAATTTCCCTTTCTCGCTACTGTCACCACTTCTTTCTCTTTAATCACCCCAATCCCGGTTATCGGCACAATTTATATCATAAAGTCTCTTTTTCTCTATCGGAACTATAATTCCATAGGAATTATAAAATACACTATCGGCAGGGCTTTTGAGTGGAATTAACACTATTGTGTATAAAATACACTATCGGCAGTTATAAATGGTCGTAGTGTTATTTCTCAAGAAATTACACTATTGGCAGGGTTTTACTCCATTAAATGGAATAACACTATTGCAATTGAATTAACACTATCGGTGTTGTTTTTCCATAGGATTGCGTTAATACACAATTACACTATCACCACTCTGCGTCGGTGATTCCCCGATGTGATATAACATTGTAGTGTTATCGGTAATCGTAATCAACGATTCCAATACACCCCTCTAAGCACTCCTCCTTGAGACTTCCAATGCGACAACACTCGCGAACTCGATAAGCTATCAAAGCCTCCCTATTATAGTTTCGGATCCAGAAGTCGCACTTCAGACTTCGGTGCTTCTAAGGGCTAGTTCCTCTCTATTGTAGTTCTGCAATGCAATATTTGTTCGGACCCAATATGGGTATAAGCCAGGTATAATAAGATTTCAAGTGTGGAACTCCATTATGACTAAGGTTTTTCATGGCTTTCCTGTGTAAAACAGATTTTCCGCTGCGGAACTCAATAATGGATGTAAGGGAAATAGGGCCAGTCAATGTAAAGGGAAACCACCCCAACAGCTTCAATCTAAATGTTAATTGCAGAACAAAGTTTAATCACTCTTAATAAAATTCAGAAGAAAGAAAACAAACCCGAATATACGCATAAATATCAGTTAACAGGAAAACATCAATTCAGATGCACATAAAGGGTTTTGGAGGGCACCACGCCTCTAGGATCGACCAAATACACAGAGAATCCCCTCTTCCTTTGAGAAATATGCAATAAAAGCATGCGGTCAAAATCACATTACAATAGCATCAAACTTACATATGTACTAGTTCGTGTTAACAACCAGTTCCTAAAACAGAGGCTAAATTTGATACAATTATCAGTTCTGTGAGACATCCTCCTCAAGAACCTCCACTATGCTTAACTAATCCTATTTCTTCAACGAGGTATTCTCCTTGAGAACCTCCACTATAGCTTATCTATTTAACATTTATTACAACATGATTTAGTCCTAGATTCTATCTCTTATGTTAAACTGAAAAAAAAAAAAAAAAAAAAAAAAAAAAAAAAAAAAAAAAAAAAAAAAAAAAAAAAAAAAACCATGGAAATTGATGGCTAAAGGATCCCACTCCTTTGCTTGTAGATTTTTTTTGTATTTTTGGAATAAATTTGAAGATTTTCCCTCCAAGTCTCATGCTTCTGCATCACAAAATAACTTCAAGAACAGACTAAGAAACAAGTTGGGAAATTGTTGGGAAGGATTGCACAATCTTGGCTCTCATAGGTGATTGGCTGCTAGTTGGAATTGTGCATTGCATAGTCCCAGTAGTGAGTGGAGAGGTCTTGCTGACTAGAACTGTGCAATGTGCATTCTAGTATGGGCACAGGCTAAAATAGATTGCACATTGCGTAGCCTTAGTGGCCAAGGCTCAAGGCTAGCTCCTAGAACCGCGTAGGGCACAGTTGGAGCCAGGCCTGGGAAACCTCTGTGCAACTCTAGAATCCAATGTCAAGGCCTTGAGCTCTAGAAATGCACAGTGTGCTTGGGAAAATGAGATCTAGGCCAAGGAAGCCTAGATCTACCTGAGGGAAGTGAGAAATCAAATAGATATTAAGAATTGGCTAATGCTAGGTGCAGATCTAAGTAAATGATGATGCATGCAAGTGAAATGAGTGCAGGAATCAATCAAATTGAAAGAAAACAAAGCATGTGGAGAGAGTTGCCGCAACGAGGATCATTAGTGCAAAAATTTGGTGATGTATGCAACGATTTGTAAAAGCAATGCAAAAATTTAAACAACATTACTAAAAGCTAAAACAAGTTGAAATTATAGTAGTCATTCAACATAACGAGTGAAACAACACTCTCACAAACTAAGCAAACAAAAGTGACATAAAAAGCAGCAAAAGACTAGAAAAGAAAGACTTACCCGAAAAAGCAAAAATGATCACACCGAAGGTTCCTTGTTCTCCTTTGGAATGCAAAAGCTCCAAGATCAAATGTGAAAATGAGCTCTATAAACATTGATTAAATATATGTGGTTGATTTAGGGTTTATGACACGAAGTCCATAAATCAAGGAAAAGGAGACACTTGGCGACAGTTTACAACATAAATTAAGTGTCTCCTCCAGGCCACTAGAAATAGATCCCTATTTTCTAGGGATTCTTTTTGGATTTTTTATCTTTTTGTTTTTCAGGAAAATTTGCCATGCATTTATTGGAGAGATTGCACAATTCTGGGAAGGACTAGGAAACTCACCTGCTCAAGCACTAAGCAACTTTTGAGGGAGAAGCTTCTGCTATATTTTTGAGTTGAGTGGCTTTTGGATTCCTCTCATGTTCTACGTAGTTTCCTAGTTAAAGGCTAGCTTTCAACTAGCTCTGCACAATCTTGGAGCTAAAGGCACACTTGTCAACTTGGAATGCACAATTCCTAAGAGCAAGGTTGGCTGCTCTCAAGGATTGTGTAGTTCACTAAGGCAATCCTAGAACCATGTTGAAACCAAGTCAAGAGACTGACTTGTGGGTTAGGTAGTAAACCAAGTGAGAAAACACAAGCCATATTGTAAAGATAAAGATTAATCAAAGCACAAGTTCTTGGGTTAGTGCGGAATGAGCTACTATGATTTTAGGAGGGAGGCTCCAAAATGAAGAATAGGAAAAAATTTGGATGGTAGTTGTTGCACATTGGCAACACATTGGTAGAACTCCAGCTCTCTATATGAAACTTTTCTCATGTAAAGTGAGTCTGACTCTTCTGGATGTATTGTTAGATTCTTTGATTGTCATAGCTTCTTCACTAGCTTGAGTTAAAGATGTAGTTCCTTCCTTTCTCTTTATCAGAATCACACATAAGAAGCCAAGTCAACCGAGTTGTTTCAACTAGGGATAAGGGGTATATTGATGCACAAGTAATATGGACTGTCAGGGTTTTAGTTTCATCTCTGGTGTTTCTATTCTACCAGCAGGCCTAGACAATAACTTAATGGATTCACTTCAGGAACACAAGCATTGCTCCATTGCCGGTGATCGTAGAAAGTACCTTGGAGGAGTTACTTGCTTCACCTCTCTATGGAGGAAGCCTTTCTCTGCTTTCGCCTTTTTTTGTTTTTTTCATTTCATTTTTCATTTTCATATTGCCACATATTTATTTCATGAGGTAGAAGAGGGATCCCAACTTATTGAGAGCAGGAGAGGTTGTCCCTTCAGAGAAGGAGGTTCATATATACCTCTGACATACTTGTTAAAGTTTCCCCCCTCTCGTTACTCTACTCGATCGAGTTGAAAGGGGTTAATTGAATATATAAAACCAATTAGAGTAGGTGGTACTAGTTAAAAGTGCCAGCGTTGTGATTTCACCAAGACTCACTCTAAAAGGAACATATTTTCCATCAAGGTATCATCGACTAGAAGAAATGCAAGATCTTCGTAAAGAGAGGGAATAGATTGATAACCAAGTATTTATTGTTGTACAAGTCCTCTTGTATTTCACCTTGCTTATCTCAAGAAGCCAAACACGACATACGGAAACTAATCCTATGGGTACATAAGAAAACAAGCAAAGGAAAGAAGTAAGACAAAGAAAAACAAAGTAAGCAAAACAAAACAAAAAAGAAAACACTACTCCTACTCCTAATCTAATCAAAGCATCGGCCAACTCACATGAATTTATCTTTCCAATGTAGACATTGGCGCATTGGGGGACCCATGTAGGTGATGGCATGGTTGATGAGAAAGATATTCAAGCATACCAACAAATAAGAAATATAAAGCAATGCAAACCAAAATGTTCAAAGTTTTAATACATCCACAGAAAAAAAATAAAAATAAAAAAAAATAAAAATAAAAATAAAAATTGAAAGCACATGAAAGGTACTCTATAGACATATCATGCTAATGTCTCACATTGCGCATGGACAAAAAGCATGTACACACCTTCGAACTCAACAAATGAGAAAACATGATGAAAGAAGAAAATTTTCATTTCACAATAGTGCTTATTGTGTATGACTCCTCCAATGCATGAGCAATAGGATCGTTTGATTCTAGTGGAGGATGTGAAAAGCATGAATTGAATTTATTTTCAATGTGAACAAGAGAGTTATGAGGAGCCTGGGGAGATTTAATAGATTTCTTATCAGAAGTGGGATTGACCTAAAAACTAAGAGAACCTGATATAACCATCAGGTCGAGCTGAAGTGCCTCGACATCTTGAGAAGTTTCCACTTCATCAGAAGATGGAACATCAAAGACCAGTGGCTTAGAAATATCAACAGTAGGTGAATCATAATCATGATCACATGAATGAGCGAAAATATCATGACAACCATGATCATAAAGTTCAAGATGGACAACGACATCCTCATGATCTAACGAATCATAGAGAGGGGTTGATGAGAAACAAAAAATGTCACCCTATGAGTTTCTAGAAATGAAAGATGAGAGATCGAGTGAATCTGGGAGGAAATATTTGTCCTCTCTACAATCAAATAACAGACTGATGTCCTGCATGGAAGTGGAAATATCTAGAGATATGTTTTCACAAGAGTAATCAGAAATGGCAGAACTACAGAAGATGTCAGGATAAAGCAGATGAGGTACAGACAGATGGAGGTCGTCCTTCACCGCAGATTCTTGTTCAGACTCCCAAACATACTCATAAAAAATGATAGCGTAGTTTGGTTGTTCAACACAACTCTGTCCACAACTTGATCCTCATGAACGTCACATGCCGAAGTATGAAACAGATGAACACAACATACCAAAATCTGAAGGATCAAAGGAACCAGTGGACGAAGGCTGAGTGGATGATATCACGTGACAACCATTAGGCTTGTGGTCCAAATATGTGCATAAATCCAGAGAAAGTGGAGTAGGAGGAGATGGTGAAAACTCAACAGGTAGGTTCACAACTTCTCCCACCTCATTCCGTGGAGTTAGAGCTGTTTGTGGGGATGAAGGGTCACTTGGGACAAAAACCTGGTTTGTCTTAGATTTCAAAGCTCTAATGCCGAGGTATGTTGAGAAGGGTCTGAAATATTCTAACTCATGTGGATTCTGAAGATGTGAACAAAATACTGAAATATTTCATTTAGAAATTTGTAGTCAACTTCATCTTTTGGAAATTCAAAATAGTAATGACAAAAATGATAGTAAAAGTGTGCAATTGATTCATCAGGTGCTTTCCGCAATTTTAAAATTTCATGATTAAGTGCTTTATAGTCATAAAAGACGAAATCCTAACCTAATTCTCTGGTCACATGCTTGAAAGAGTGTATACAGGTTGCGGGCAATGTGTGACACTATTACTTGATGCACCCTTCAAATGTGTAAGAAAAAAACCCACAAGCAATGTCGTCTGAGGGGACTCCATTCCTGTCACATAAACCCAAAAAGTAAACTGCATGAATTAACAGGGTTTCTCCACTTTTTCCATCAAATTTTAGTTGTTACAAGTCATCTATAACAACCACTGATATATTGAAATAATTAGTGTGAGAAAAACATGTCGGGGTTGTGATTGTGATATAAGTAATGAATGATGTGTAGAAATTCAAAATAGAATTTAAGGGCTCAGCTTGTCACCTAGACCTCCTTCTAGCACCAAAAAATTTGGTGGTGTTGGACCCACAAACATTTAGGGGATCTCCCCAGTAGGAATTCCCAACTAGACCTCAGACCATTTGGAGTGGGAGTCCCAACAGTGGGTGGTAATGTAGTGCCTTGAATGCAATAGCGCGTAGAGATAAGTATGATGACTTTGGTTGGAAGCAAGTGTGTGACCTTTCAGGAATTCAAGTGATATGCATGGGGGTTCTAACACACATGCAATAATATTCATACAATTGCATACAAAGTAGTCCATAAGAAAATGCGTAAGTTAAACAACATACATTTCTAAAGAAACCAGAATAGTCCAACTACAATAAAATCATATGCATGAAAACATGTTGGCTCAGTTATTATTATTATAAGTGAAATTTACATCCATACATACACCATTGAGAACCACTAGCCCTAATAGTGCAACATTACAACCAAGAACACCCGCTCCTCCAAAAAAGTATACTTGTTCTACATTGTGGAGAAGCCAAGGATCATCACAATACTCCCAAGCCTTTTTTAAGCCTAAGTGTCATGCGGAAAGAGTTATTTTTGCGAAAAAACCTAACCTCCCTAGGAGTCTAAGACCCTCTAGTGACAAACAAGACAAACAAGAGCAATCCTTCTCTAAACATACATTATTCTATGAGAAACCAAGTGTTGTTCGATCCTACCTCAAATCCAACGCTTGTTGTAGCAGTCCAGCCTTTCTGATCCAGATGAGCTCCTTCTTCACTTTAAGACCTGCATACACTAACAGTCAAACGATTACATAACACCTGAATATTTCATAAAACAAAGCATATTCATCACATAGACCAAGGAGTACATGAAATAATTCATTAACAACAAATCATTGAGAAGAATGGACTTATTTGTATTAAGGAAACAAAAAAGGAACCATTACAACCTGAGCCTTGGTGTTGTGCAAGCTCCTCCCAGGGTCCAACAAGAGATTTCCTCTACTTTGACAAGCTCACCCACTCCCAATATGGCAACAAGGAAGGATAGTGATCTCTCCTCACAAGTCAACAATGGAAGTCCTAATTCCAGCAGCATTTACCCTTTAGAATGTTCAGCTTTCAACCTCCCCTCCTTTGGGCCAAGGCCTGTATTTATAGTATTCTAGAGGAAGTTATTTCGTTCCAACATCAATGGGATACTCCCTCTTTTGGATGGGGTAGCTCCTCTCTTGATGGGATAAGTTCCTCTATCATAGGGGTGCATGAACCATCTGGAGGCGCTCAATACACGTCAAACACTCTTCTAGAAGGCTCTAGAAGTGACCACAAGTAACTTTTTAGAGATGAAACTCGCGCCTTTTGACCTTTACAGGTGTACACACCCAACCTTTAGCTTACAGAGCGTATAAATACGCAGGTACAGTGTGTTTGGA